>ML308582.1:0-51154 GCA_005239505.1 Nicotiana paniculata | reverse complement strand
ATAAGAACGTAGTTAAACAAAAAGAGATTAATCAACCAAAATATATTAATATCACCTTGAATTTATTCCCAACGGGTTCTACCAAAACCCTAGACTAAATAATTTATCTACTCATGTTATTGAGAATCAAAACTAAAATAAATTGCATAATTGAAATACAAAGTAATGAATACTAGATGTAGAAATCAATGTTTGTCACTTCTATGGTGTTTTCTTGTTGAATCCTTCGAAATCCTTCCGAATCTCCTCCGTCCTCCTCCTTCTAAGTTGTGTTGTTTGGTGTCTATTTATATATTTAGGGCGAACCCTAACCATGTAGGAGACTTCTATTTCAACCGGGAAACACTTAAACTCGTCAAAACTCGGATTTGGCCGAACTGGGAACCCCAGGCGTTTGGACCCTAAGGCCTGGCTAACACCAAGCTAGGGCTGGCGTTTCAGCCCTAACGCCTGGCTAACGCCAGGGTAAGGCTGGCGTTTCAGCCCTAAGGTCTGGCTAACGCCAGGTAGGGTCAGGCTGTAGGGCTCTGTCGCCCGGCTATCGCCCGGGTGTCTCCTTTCGCGTATTTTTCGACGTATTTGCATCCCTTTAGCTCCGTTTCCATATCCAATTCACCTACACATAAAATAAACTCTATTAAGCACATAACAAGTGTATTTTTTATCAGTAATGCACCTCAAATGTACGGTATATCACATGTTAAACTATGCATTTTAGTCTCGCATCAGACACTATCAACTATTTCTCTTGAAAGAGTGTTCAATAGCCAAGATATCACCATGTCATTACACCTACTCAATAGCTTGAAGTCAGGTGTTTCTGAGCTTAGTGCAAGGAAGGTTCCATCAATGAGGCCTACCTTGTTTTTGGCAGAAAGAGCTAATAAGGATGAATCTGCGCCACCCTCCATAGCTTTTACCATCAAAGTTTGTGTTTACCAGATTCATTCCTGGTAAATACTGGGGGTTAAGAAATTAGGGATGACTTGAGTCCTTTATTCCACCTCCATTATTCCTAGAAGTAGTGATGTTTGCTGAAGTGGGCTTTGTTGATTCAGGTATAGAATTGAAGATTGAAGACTAAAGAGTGAAAACGAAGAAAGAAGGAGAAGCTGATGAAGAGGAAGGTAATATGATTGTTCTTAGAGCTATTGCTCTGATACCTTGTAGAAATAGAGCTACAAAATCTTGGAGAATTTTTTTGTGTATTCCATCAATCTGTACAAGGATATTTATACAAGTATTCAATAGATAAGGACAAAAAATTAAACCTACACATGTCTCATATATATTGATTGTCTAATATAAATAAAATACAGCTATATGTACTAATGTACTATGTATACTTTTCTATATACTGTTAGAGGTATATTCAGGAATCTAAAGCTATATTACATCTATTTTGTATTTGAACTAAGTGGCTTGTCTTCTTCTATTGTGTTGGACTGTGTTGAACCAGCAGACCTTGTGGCCCAATACATAAACACTCTTTAGCATGTGGCCTGATATACAAGTCTTTAGTCTTCAATCTAGATCCCTCGACATACTTCAAGTCAGACTTTGATTTAACCCCAACTATAGAACTCTCGAGATTGTTGATGCCAACAAATTTCATACACACGATAAGCTAAATATCTCGAGATCACTAGTATCAATCCGCATCTAAATCTTGTACTCAGGTTGGCACAACCATTTGATCTGTGTGGTTAAATCTATTATTCTACATGTGTATCCCATGCTCAGTGTGGTTAAATCTATTATTCTACATGTGTATCCCATGCTCAGTGTCGTCAATTTGTTGCTTTCGTGAACCGAAGGATAGCGACTGCAGATTCTCTTGTTAACCAAAAAAAAAAAAATTAATTGGTTATAAGCATGAGAAATATGAATTATATATTTGTATATATATTAAACTAATGGAGTTGAAGGGGAGCTTTGGCATAACTGGTAAAGTTAATGTCATGTAACCAGGAGGATACGGATTCGAGCCATAAAAACAGTCTATTGTTGAAATGCAAGGTAAAGCTGCGCACATATACCCTTGTGGTGCGGCTCTTCCCCGGACCCTGTGTATAGCGGAAGCTTAGTCCACCAAATTTTTTTTTTTTTTTTTGTATCAAAATATCGGAGTCATTAATATGAGGACTAGTTCCATTTGAAAAAAGTTGAGGTATGAATTTTGAGGATAGTGGTGAACCATTTTAAAACAATATAGGGATTTGGGCAAAGACAACTACTGTTGGATTATAATGATAAATACTACTAGTAGTAAATTTCAAAGATCATGTCAATAGATAAATCTTATCAGAGAGACATCACAAATAGGTCAGACACAGTAGTCTAGCAATAATAGCACGTGTGCAAGACAAACCCCAAGGCATGCTTCCTATTGGCCCACCACCTTTACATGCTTTTGATTGTAAAGTGGGCCACAGATCACCAAAATAACAGGCAGCCCACACAAAAAGCGGATTAATAGGCCGTAGTTTGTCCCTCTGATGTAAAATACAAAAGGCATAAATAGTGTAATAATGCCCTTTTAGTGGTAGTCATTACCAGAGTCATCAAAATTATCATGTCATTACTTTATAGTATAGGTGTATAAGCTGATCGAGTTCCAATATGTAAAGGTGTGGCATGCCCAATTTTAACTATGGTTGGAGCTTCTCCCATTTAACAGTATAACATACATGCATAAACCACTTAACTCTCTTTTAATCCTTTCAAATGTGGAGGCCGGAGGGTGTTCGAGTAAACTAACAAGTTGGTCAAAATAATTTAAATACTTCTTGGCTTATATAACGAAAGCTTAGTGCATCGGGCTGTCCCCCTTTTTATTTTTTTATTTTTACTTCTTGACTTATTTATGGGTTCGACAAACTTCAAAAGTAATTATTAAGTTGAAATAGCTCAAAAAGAAAAAAGTAGGCCGCTCTAAGCTAATCGCTATTAGTTTTATTATAAGAATTATTTATTTGACTAACGTTCGTACTATTTTATCTCTAATATCTTTTTTGTAATCCATAATTTTTAGGTTGGGTTATTAGGTATTCTTGAAAGTTAGACTCTGTAATTCCACCAAAGGAATAATGCGATATCGTTTTTCTTTCTGATCCAAGAACATAACTAAAGATGTGTATAACCTTTTTGGGGAGGAAATCTTAACCCAGAGATGATGCTGTTGAAAAAGCTTTGACTTGTAATGAGAGGTCATATTCATGAAATATAAAACCCATTGACTTAGTGGGGATGCAGACATTAAGGAAATAGCCTTTTTAAAATCGCAAAAAGGCCTTGAAAATGATTGAAAGCCGCCCTCCATATTAATAATGTCAATAACAGTACTTTGTGGATTGAATAATTTTCTTTATTTTTTGGTTAAATTCTTTTACCCTTGTCTTCCCATTACAAGGAAACTTTAACAACCCAACAAGCACTTCTTTTTGTGCATGCCTTATCTTTTTGTGACCATAATACCCTAAAGAAATTATACTACTTTCTCACGCATTTCCAATATGATTAGATGACATGTTGGTGGCCAAAAAGAAAGAAGGGAGGGGATGCAAT
Source organism: Nicotiana paniculata (assembly GCA_005239505.1). Lineage (NCBI taxonomy): Eukaryota > Viridiplantae > Streptophyta > Magnoliopsida > Solanales > Solanaceae > Nicotiana > Nicotiana paniculata. The sequence continues at coordinate 47,587 of ML308582.1, read as the reverse complement.
ATAAATTAGTTTTGATATATTCTTCTTTAATAACATACTACTATTGATTGTTTAATTAAAAATATTAAAATAACCATAAATTTTTATTTTGCAACCATTCTTCTTTCCTTTTCCTTTGTCTTTTTGTAACGATCCGGTCGGTCGTTACATAGAACCTGCATTATAATTATGGTTCTTGACTTGTCATGGGTTGGTTATACTGTTATTGATGTGTTAGAGTTGGTAGGCTTGAAATCGGAATGGTTGTAGTGAGAGTTTAGTCGCTTAGTCTTTAAAAATAGTCTTGAAGATGGAAAAGTCAACTGAGAGTTGACTTATTGGTAAACAACCTTGGAATGCGGGTTTTATGACTCTGATAGCTTCGTTAGGTGATTTGGGACTTAGGAGTGTGTTAAGAATATTTGGGTGAGGACCGGTGTAGAATTAGGCTTGAATTGGGGAAAGTTAGTTTTGGTGATTTCCGGTCGGCAGTGAAAAATAGGATATCGGGGTCAGAATAAATTCCAGCAGTGGGAACAGGTTCGTAATGTCATTTTGGATGTGTCTGCAAAATTTCAGGTCAATCGGAGTTGTTTTGGATAGTTTCAACATCGTTGGTGGATTTTAGAAATTTCAAAGTTCTCAGGCTTGAATCCGATGTAAATTTGGTGTTTTGATGTTAGTTTTGGTGTTTTGAGAGTGAAACTAAGTTTGAATTATGTTATGGGATATGTTGGTAGGCTTAGTTGGGGTCACGAGGGGCTCGGGATTGATTTCGGTTGGTTAACGGGCATTTTTGGACTTAAAGAAAGAGCTGGTTTTCTGGTTTTTGTGCAGCAGGGATCTGTGCATCCCGATCTCATGGCAAGGGCTGCGATCGCGTAGAACACTCTGAGGGATAGAAAAAATTGTGCATCGCGATCGCGTGAATCGGAGTGCGATCGCGTAGGTTTGGAAGAAGGTGAAGTGCGATCGCGTGAGCTAGGTCGCGGTCGCGTAGAGCTAACCTGGCGCGTGGGGGAGCAGAGGTCAGTGGTCATCGCGACCGCGTGATATGGCGTGCGATCACGTGGAGTAAGGAACCAAGGCATCACGATCGCGTGAGGGAAAGCAGCGAACGCGGGGAGTAAATCACTGGGCAGTATATAAATAAACCCTCCGCGACTTAAACCCTTTTTACACCATTTTTGTACGGACAGAGAGCTTTGGGGGCGACTTTTGAAGAGGAAAATCATTGTTCTTCATAGAGGTAAGTGTTTTGGACCTTAAAACTCATTTATGGATGATTATAGAACATAATATCAGTGTTAAATTCACAAAAATCAGTAGAAAAATGTGGGTTTAGGGCTTGAGATTATGAGACCTTTAGGGATTGATTTGAGGGGTCAAATGAGCTCCGATTTTAGTGTTCTTTATATGTACGGACTCATGAAATGATGAAGAGCAGTTTTGTATAAAAATTTCTGAGTTTCGGGATGCGGGACTGGGGGTCGGTTTTTGAGCTAAATTTGGTACTTTTCAATTGGAATTCATTCCTTAAGCATAATTCGATGATAAAAATCTGAACTTGGTAGATTTGGAGCACTCAGAGGCCGGATTTAGAGACAAAGGCACTGTAGAATAGTATTTTAGTCGATTTTGAGGTAAGTAACGTTTCCAAACTTGGTTCTGAGGGTTCGAAACCCCGAGCTAAATGATTTATGACTATTGTTGAGGTGACGCACATGCCAAGTGATGGGCGTGCGGGCGTGCACCGAGTAATTTCGGCCTGGCTTATCCTATGGCACCACTTAATGATTATTCCATGATGATATCTGTGCTTCTATTAATGTGGTAATTGTGAATATGTTAGAAATCATGTTAAGTATAAATGCTAGGCTTCACGCCGAAATGCTGAGACCCGAGTGGTCGTATAATGCTGTCTCATTTTGTGATTATTTGATGTCATATACTCAGTCTTGTTATAGCATATCACTTCATATCTCAGTCTCAGTATTGTTAATTACATGCATATTTATCATTGTTTCGGGTTGATTGAGGCATTTGTGATCCATGTGAGTGAGACTGAAGAGTAATGACTGAGTGAGACCGAGAGCCAGTTATTGAGACAATTATGAGAATGGGCTGCACACTGCAGCGATATTTAAATCATGCCTTCGTTGGCTTGATATGGCGCTTGGGCCACTAGGGCCCCCCCCAGAGTCTTTACATCCCCAGTGAGCGCATTGATGTGAGGGATGGATCTTCCCTGGACATGGATCTTGTCCGAAGTAGATGTTATGTGAGGGATGGATCTTCCCTGGACATGGATCTTGTCCGAAGTGGATGTTATGTGAGGGATGGATCGTCCCTGGGAATGGATCTTGTCCGAGTGTTGTATTCTGGAGATGGACTTTCTCCGTGGGGCTGGATTGGCCTTTTTGCTCAGTACGGAGTGACTACGGTCACCGATGGTTATGCATATTCCGGGATGGAACTTCCCTGGGCCTGAGAGCCATATATAGTACTGAGTGGACTTCTGTGGGAAAGTTGTGAGCACTATGTGCATATCCACACTGGTTTAATACCTATATTTTTATGATGGCATGTAGAGTATACTGGCATACTTGGCATATTTACTCATTCTGATAAACTGTTAGCATGTCTATTTCTGTATATTGTTTATTGTAATTTCTGAGGTTTTGTCCGTCACTACTTCTCAGCCCATAGTTTGGGTTCATTACTTATGAGTTGGTGTACTCACGTTAACCCCTGCACCTTGTGTGCAGATCCAGGTACACCGGGACTCGGTATTGGATATTGAGCAGCGGTCAGAGTTTCCATTGGAGTTGTCGAGGTAGCAGCTAGCGATCGTGACCTCGTCTTCTCTTTCTTATTCTACATGTTGTTCTTTATTTTTAGACAATGTTGTCCATTTCTCCTTTTCTTTTGTTTTATGTTATAGTAGCTCATGACTGAGTGACACCGGATTCGGGGTTGGAGGTTTAAATTTAGTTTTTCAAATATTGTTTTTAAACTTCAGATTCTCAGTATTATCAATAAATTCGTTTAAAATCGTATTTTTACTAAAAATTAAATTTAGCTTAGTTACAAAGGGCGGCTTGCCTGGTTTCAAAGTTTGGTCGTGACACCTTCCTTCAATTTTTGCCTATCTATAATGGCTACTCAACCCTTTTTTATTTATAGAAAGATTTAATAGTCGAATTTAATAAAAGGTCAGACAATCATCTTACATGTCTCCTATGCTATGCTCTCAACTGGATGAATCGTTTTGTTCTGATTTATTGAACATGTGCCTGATTAACATGTATTGTGGAATTTCACTTCTTATTCCATTATTTTCTTACTAAATGAATTTTTATTTCATTCAAGGACTTTTTTTTACTAAATAAAGAAAGAAAACCTTGATAAATGACATGTGATTTATCAGACAATTTTAACCAAAAGAGCAACTCGGATCTGAAAAGAATCGCTCTTATGGAAATTAAATTATACATACACCGATAAACGTCTTATATGAAAATTTTAACACAGAAAAACCAAGATTCTTACTTTAGCTAGAAATGATAGCTCCTCAAGATTATGAAGTCAAGCTTTACAATTTTCTTTTTACCCCTATTTTATCTTTTAAAATACTACTACTACGTATTTATTTTGACTTTCAGAAGGGTAAAAGAGGAAATTGGATGTATATAACAGTACTCCCTCCGGTTCACAATAAGTAATTTTTTCGCTTTTTTTTTGGTCAAAGCAAGTGATTTTTTCAGATTTTAAAAATGTATTATTTATTTTTTTCCTACTTTGCCTTTGGAGTAAATAATATTAGAAGTGTTTATGTGAAGAGATAGTAAATATTAATATGCTTAATTTTATTGCTAATTAATATTAAAAGTTAAATTTTTTAATACATTTAAAAATAATCAAAAAATTATTTATTTTGAACCGAACGAAGTATTTTTGAGAGAAGCAGAAAAATGAATGTGAGGGTATGATGGAGTAGTGAGAAAGTGAAGGAGTGGGGAGTCCACAAAATATATTTACTTAGTGGAATCACCGCACGCCCAGAGACAATAAACAGACACTTCCTCTTTTTACCTTTTGAGTTTTGTCCTACGCCTATCTAATATGGGAAACCTAGGGGGCGTTAAATTGGTGCACTCCATAAGTGTATTACGACTCGAATATATAATTTATAAGTCATACAAAGATAATTTTATAATTGCTCCGAGACTTTTCCTCAATATGGAATCCCTTTCAACATGGTTTAATAAAGAATCTAAGGGGTGCGATAAATAATTAGGATTTTAGAGATTGAAGAATATCTCTAAAATTCTTTCTATCTCCGTTACTAGACCTACCCGACACTAATGTAGATAGCTGGTGGAGTTGATTTCAAATATCGAAAGCCTAAAACAAAAAAACAAAAAAAATATTGATTGAGTAATACCTCATAACATAAATGCCGTTAATTAAGATCACTTCTCAAGCACATTCTTGTCACAATAAGCTAAGGTTAATCTTTTATTTAAATTTGGGGAGAAAAATTGAGTCAACACTCTTATCTATATTTATATCTATATCTATATCGATATTATATTAAAAGCACGAATATCCTTAACGAATTGTCATTCACTTTTTTTACCCCTTTAAAATAAAGTTCACACTAAACAAAATAGTTATTTGATTATTCTTCTAGGTACTAATATTTATGAGTTTGAAATTAAATAAGATTTATTACTTATTATACCTTTCCTTATTTGAATTAAGCAAGAGGTCCTTATATTTAGGACTTTAAAGTTATTAAAGTTTTATCTTATATGAATGTAAAATTAAACTACAATTAAATAACACCAAATATTTATACGTTTTACCTTATATATGAATTTTAACAATTGAACATTTTTTTATCTCAAAGTTTTGTATAACCATGCTAAATATTAGGTTAACAATTATGATGTAAAAAAAAAAGAGAAAGTAGTTTGCTTTGTCCTTTATTCAATCAGTATTTAACATATAAATGCTATGAGTATTTAATGTGATATTGGTCCATTGGCTATTAGTTTTATTCTTCGATCAATAATTTTCTTAGATTTAAATATTAGTATAGATATTAAAACATTAGTAGAAAAAATAATTAAGAAATACTTCATAATAGCAAGAGAGAGAAAGACAGGTGAGTGACAAAAGTCATTTACTAACGCTACGGCAACATAAAGTGCAAAAGTTCAATTTTTACATTTGACAAAAGAATTTTGTGGATAAAATTATAGTTATAATTAAATATTTATTTTATTCTATGAGCTAATATTAATAGTTTAAATCCTCAAAAAATAAATTAATTCTATTAGTGACTTAAAAAGATAATTAAGTATTTGAATTGATCTTTTTTCCTGGATTTGATTAGCTAACTAGAAAAATATTCCAATTTTATTCCTTTCCGAATTCATCAAGGTATAATTATTTTTCAGAAAAAGACTATCGGCGACACAAGAAATCATAATATAAAATAAAATTTAATTATAGTATTATAAATTAAATTGGTTAAATGCAAATTTAAAGAAACAAGGATGAAATACTAGAAGCCAAAATGTATTCATAAAGAGAAGTAAGGTGAGATACAATTTAACATATTTATAAATTGTATAATAAGATATGTATAATTACATAATATGTACAACTAATTTAAGTAGATTCATTATCTATGCATATTCAAAAGATATTTAATACAATTACTATGCAGAAAATTATTTTTATCATTTAAACAAATATTGTATTTTATTTTAACGTTAATGTATATATTTTTAATTGGTAGACACTACAGACACATGCAACATACGTATATTAAAACTAGTATGTTATACATGACTAGGATGTAAAACAAATAATTTTGAACTATAAAATCTCATCCTATTTTCACATCACATTGAGATAATTTTTAAACTTTGGAAAATCATAGGAATAGGTAATATGTGGAACCCATAGTCCCCACCAGTGTGTTGGTCTGCCGGCCGCCAATGAAATCCATTAGAAAAGAGCACGCCTGCCTACTAATAAGTAGTTAAACTAAGAAACAAAACCTCCCCAAATTCATTTATTTGATTCATTTCATCATAACATATGAAAACATACAAAACATAATTCATATTGTGCGTGTCTAGTGTACAGTGTATAGTTTCTATATATATAGGACCAGCTTAGCTGCACATAATAGTTATTATTGCCTACCAACTAATCCCATTTTATGCAACATATCTTTTGATTCTTGTCTGCAATTATGCCTATCCATATACATTACATCATTTAGTCCAACCCCCAAGCTTGGTTAGTGAATGGAATTAAAAAAATTGCAATAGCATCATTTGCTCTAAATTAATGAGTTTTGAACCTTTGATGTGGACCTTAAATAAAGTTTACAATTCTAATATATCTTTGGAAGGGAATAAATTAGCAAAATAATTAACACGTATGATGTAATAATAAGGATTACAAGAAAAACAATCGACGAGTCTTAAATTCCTCTATATATTAAGAAAGAAAATCTCTTTGAAGATATTTACGTAATTGATACTACTACTATATATTACTGCGAGTCATTAGCTTAATCACAAGGAGCGGAATGGTAAATGAAGGATTGAAATACCTCGAGAATAATTTAGACACAAACAAAAAATTCAACAAAAACTATATAAAAGAAATTTATTAAATTAGGGAAATAACGTGATAAGAGACTTTTTTTACACCTCATAAACTCTTGAATCTCTCTACGTCATAGTTACCTCTACACAATAGAAAATATGTAGTAGCACCTCTGTTTATAATACTACAAACCAAATTTGACTAGAATCAAAAAATCTATGCATACATGATTTTGGTTGTGAATCCTAATTAGACATAAATTAAATAAACTAGTAAATAACAAATCCTAGACGATGTAGGAATACTAATTAATCTTGGTTTAATTTCCAACAGCTTCCCTAAAATCAAGATTTTCAAACTTGAGCATGCCATGAGTAACATCAAGCCTTGTAGAAGTCAAGTACCTTAGACTCTCCACCAATTCCCTAAAATATGTAGCACCAACAAAATCATGAGTGCCATCTTTAGTCAACTTCAGTTTATCGTGAATATTGCTCATATATGATTTGTCTTTACTCATGGTAAATCCCTTCAAATATCATCATATAATTTTTCTTTACTTTAATCATCTACTTCTCCAGTTGCTTTGTAGTTGGTCTTGTACACCTATTTAACTCCAGTTGAACATACTATAGGTTGTAGAATAGTTCCACCAATAAATATTTTGTCATACTCCTTGAAACATGCAATCTCGAACAACGACACGAAATTATTTGTATCTTCAATATCTATAATCATGTGTTGTTCTAGTTCTAGATCCCAAGTCATTTCTGCCTCAATCTTGGTTTAATTTCCAACCGTAAAGGCAGACATATGTAGTGACTAGTGGAGAAATCATAACAAAGTAGCCATATTGTAACTGCTCCAAAATGAAGTCTTATTGTGATGACCCAAAAGGTCATCCCATATATTTCTAGCTAATTCTATGTTCCGAGGTTGTGAAAACCTCCTTCTATCTTACCTCAATTTGCGTGCCAGCCCGGGCGTGTAGCTAGGAGGCCTTTATGTGAAAAACTGATAAAATGATAATTTATGTGTTAGAAATTTGAATAAAGTTGACTTCGGTCAACGTTTTTGGTAAACGGACCCGGACCCGTGATTTGACGGTCCCGAAGGGTCCGTAGGAAAATATGGGACTTGGGCATATGCCCGGAATCGAATTCCGAGGTCACAAGTCCGAGAAATGAATTTTTAAGGAAAATTATTTTCTGAAAAATATAAAGGTTTTTGAAAATAAAATTTGAGGTGAAACGTGTGGTATCGGGCCCGTATCTTGGTTTCGGAGCCTGAAAGAGGTTCAATATGTTTTATATGTGTTATCTATGAAATTTAGAAATAAACGGACTTCGTTTGGCGTGATTCGGATCATAAATGGAAAATTTAGAAGTTTAAAAGAATTTCATTGATTTTGAGGTTTAATTCGATAGTTATGATGTTATTTCGGTGTTTTGATTACTTGAATAAGTCTGTAGGATATTTTTGAGGTTGTGTGTATATTTAGTTTTGAGCCCCGAGGGCTCGGGTGAATTTCGGGTAGGCGTCGGAGTGTAAATGCCTAAGAAAATCTGGTGTGGGTGTTGTTTTCTGGTGTTCAGGTAAATGCCCTATGCGAACGCACTCAAGGGAGTGCGAACGCACAAGGTAAAGTAGGGTCTGGGAGTCAGGGTCAATTTGTTCAGTGCGAACGCACCAAGCAGGATCCGATCGCGGAGGGTCCTTGGGGTGGGGGAGGGGGGTTACTATGCGAACACGGGTGATAGGGTGCGAACGCATAGTGTTAGCGTGGGCCTGGGGGGCTGGATAGAATTACCCTGTGCGAACGCGGAGCTTGGACCGCGAACGCACTGCTTTATTTTGCCCAGTCATTTTTTTAATACCCAAAAACAGAATCATTATGGGATTTACCCCATTCTTCTCAAACATCATTTTCCCCAACCCTCTTAGGCGATTTTGGAGCATCTCTTCCACCAAATCTTCATAGGTAAGTAATTATAACTTCATTTTCTTCCATTTTCATCAACCATTATTAGATTTTAGGCCTAAAGAACATGAAATCAAAGGTAGAAATTGGGGTTTTGGGTAGAGTTAGGGCTTTTTGAATATTTGGAAATTTGACCTTGTTTTGGGTCGGATTTCAAAACAAATTATATATTCAGGCTCGTAGGTGATTGGGTGAGGATTTTGGTCCGAACCTCGTGTTTCGACTAAGCGGGCCCGGGGTCGATTTTTGNGGGAACTGCCCCTTAGGATTGAGTCTTCCTTGTTTATTGTAGTCCGAGTATGCGAGGTGACGAGTGTGTACTCGAACTTATTTGCAATTAGATCAGCCTTTTAGGATTGTAGGTTCTTATATTACCTGTGTATGATTTATAATTGTCACATTTGAATCCTTGGTTATTAATTTTATCCCTTCCTGTTTAAATTAGAATTATTTGATTTTGGATTCCTTCATTGGCTATTTGACCTTACTTGACTTAACTAAATTTTCTACTTCTCTTATCATCATGCTATATTTTCTTCCTAACTTGCCTAATTGACTATAGTAGTGTCATCTAGCCTTATAATTGACTAGCCGTAGTTGGAACATCTATTCGTTGGAGTCAAGCATGCCGTGAGTCTTACATTGTGATTTATATGACTATTCTCTTAAGTGCCATTTAGATCTAATTGTTAGACATTTATGTTATTGGTATTTCCTTAATGTTGCCTATTACAGGGCCTTTGTTTAAGCTGAGTGTTATTCCGTGAAGTTAACTGTTTAGGTGAGATTGGTTATAGCTGTTTCCCTTGCTGGGATGTTGTGGTTTCTATTACTGGTCATGCTGTTTATGATATTGTTTGTGTTGTTGACTCCCTTGCCGTGATATTGTGATTTCTATTACTGGTTATGATGTTAATGATATCGTTTGTATTATTGACTCCCTTGCGGGGGTGTGGTGATTTATGGGTCATATTGTTGGTTTTTCCTTGCCAAACTATTGTTCTTGATATTGTTTGGGTGAGGAAGAGTGTAAAGCACGAAGGGTGATGCCGTGTATTGTGAGGATGAGAGTGTAAAAGCACGAATGGTGATGACGTGCCATGTTATGATATTAGAGCACAGAGGATAATGTGGTGCCATGTTATGATATTAAAGCACGAAGGATAATGTCGTGCCGTATCTATTTATTTATTGTGAAGATGAGGGTAAAAGTACGAAGGGTGATACCGTGCAGTTGTTTTAGTGAGAACAAGAGTAAAGCACGAAGGGTGATGTCGTGCACTTGTTTTGGTGAGAATGAGAGTAAAAGCACGAAGGGTGATATCGTGCACTTGTTTTGGTGAGAATGAGAGTAAAACACGCTGGGTGATTCCGTGCACTTGTTTTGGTGAGGATGAGAGTAAAAGCACGAATGGTGATGCCGTGCACTTGTCTTTGCATTTTATTTCGTTGTTCTAAATTTGGATATTCCTACTGACCTCTTACTGCATTTATTGGCAAGATTTGATATTCCTCATGTACTGCATGGCAAATTCTGAGTTACGGACTGAGTTCGGGTGGATAAATCTTGAGGAGATTTTGATCAAGAGATTTTATTGAAAAGTATTATTAGAAAAGCAATGGTTTTGAAATGATTATACTTGAATGACTTTTACATCGAAGGTATATTTGTAAAGCACTAGTCTTGCCTAAAATGATATTTGGAAGTCATTTATTGGGAAAACATCTTTGGGAAGTTTCGTAATTTGAAAGAAACTATGTTTTACGTAATTCTCTTTATCAAATATGCTTATATCTACTTTTGGAGAAAGTATGTTTCAAAGAAAAATCTTCTATACTAAAATGATTTTATTTGCAAAAGTTTTTCATATGAACTGTTGTTTAAAGATTTCTACCAGTTATGAATTTTAATGGCTAAGGCCCGATGTGAACAGACCGACGTGGAGTTGAGTTATTGGTTTTCTCTATTGTGTTGTGTTTCCTTTCGATTCGTCTTGTTTTGCTGTCCATCTTTCTATGTATTTTTGTACTGTTTCGTGATTGTTTTCTGTAATTTCCTTCCGCTTTATATTGGCATTGTTGTAAATTATTCCGTGAAGTCTTAGATAGATGTAACGTTCGTTCATTTCTATATTCATGTTATTTATTTTGTAGACCAGTGGTGTCTTGACTAGTCCTCGTCACTACTCCACCGATGTTAGTCTTGATACTTACTGGGCACCGCTGTGGTGTGTGCAGATCCAGGTATATATTGTAGTAGCTGTGTGGATGATTGCCGAGGAGACTCAAGGTAACCTGCTGCTGCATTCGCAGGCTTCAGAGTCACCTTCCTTGTATTTATTATTCATACACTATTGTATTTATTTTCAAATAGTTGTACTTAGAAGTTGTAGAAGATTCGTAGAGATTATGACTTGTATTACCGGTTTTGGGAAAGTTTGTACATTCTGTTGAGATTCTATATCAAGACTGTTAGTTTCCTTTATTTATTGTTGCTATTCAGTAACTGCTAGGCTTACCTAGTCCCTAAGACTAGGTGCCAACACGATACCCAACGGAGGAAAATTGGGTCGTGACACTTATAAATGATACTTAGGTCTCATTTATTTTTTAAGATTAAGACGTCTTAATCAGAATACACATCTGAATATCAAGATGTGTATTAAGATTAAGACATCTAAATCTGAATACACATCAGAATATTAAGATGTGTATCAAGATCTGAATACTAAATGATTAAGACTGTATGATTTTTAATATCTGGCTAAAGTGGTGCTTGTGATGCCGACTAAAGTTAATGGTTAGTGGTAGGTTTGGTTTGTGGTGGGGGTTCTAGGTAGTAGCTAGTGATGATTAGTAGCGATGGCGATTATGATTGAGAATGGTGGTGGTGATAGTTAATAATAACGGATGGTTATGGTAGTTATGATAGAGGAAGATGGTGGTGGGTGGTGGGTGGTGGGTGGTGGTAGTTTATAATGATGGATAATGTCGGTTATGATTGTTGATGGTGATGGGGTATTTAGTTGTGGCAGTTGAGGTGGATGAGTGTTTGTGGTTGAGAATGGTGGTGGCGGGAGTGGTGCGAGTGACAGCTATGACCGACGATGATGGTGTTGATGGTGGTTGAGTATGGTGGTGGTGGTGGTGATGGTATGGTGGTAGTTGATCATGGTAGGCAGTGGCGACAAATTAATAATGAATATGGATGATAACATCTTAATAAAATTAAGTCTCTATGATGGATCTTAATCATATAGACCTATTCAGATCCATTAAGTGGTTGTGAAGTAAAACAAAAACACACTTAATGTCTGAGATCTGAATGATTAAGATTCAGGCCTTAGTTAAATATGAGGTGATTAGCCAGGACTTGGCGCTGCTTCAGCTCACTGAGGACATGACTCTTGATAAGAGGGTGTGGAGGTCGAGGAGTAAGATAAAAGGTTAGTGGGTAGTTTTTAGTGGCTCATCGATAGTCTTAGTAGCATGAATGTCCCTTCATATTCTTAGATTTTTATTGTGTTATGTGATTTTGTTCGCCTCAGGTATAGTATTCCTTGTTGCTATTATTTGGTACAACTTATCCTTTATTTCTCCCTTTTCCTTTCTCTTCCTTCTTTCTTCCTTTCTTGTTTTCCTCTTCTTCTTACCCTGTTGTTATTATTTGGTACTACTTATCCTTTATCTCTCCCTTTTCCTTTCTCTTCCTTCTTTCTTCCTTACTTGCTTTCTCCTTCTTCTTACCCTTCATGAGTCGAGGGTCTATTGGAAACAACCTCTCTACCTGCATCAGGTAGGGGTAAGGTCTGCGTACAGACTATCCTCCCCAGACCCCACCTGTTAGGAATATACTGGGTTTGTTGTTGTTGTTGTTGTAGCAGTTAAATATGAGATGTGAAAGATTAAATATTTTCTTGATTGCTATTAACGAGATATTTAATATCCTTGAGGTTTTGGAAAGGTTAATTTCAGACTTTCTCTATAGATGTTAGAGTAAATCTTTGTGCAAAATATGAAACTAATTGCACTCTATAGCCAAAANTATATATATATATATATATATATATATATATATATATATATATATATATATATATATATATATATATATATATTTTATTTTATTTTTTATTTTTTTTCCCCTCTAAATTTGTCACTTATCAGCCATCAATAAGGGATGAGTAAGATTATGTTCTTCCTGTAAAAATAAGACAAATCTAAATTTCAAGCAAGAGTAAGGACCCATCGCATTACAATGTCAAAGAAAGAACCTTTTCCACAATTCACTTTAAATTTTTATACAATGTAGAGGAAGTGAGGTATTTCGTGTTACTTATTCACTTTTTCATTTTCACTATACCCATAAAGAAAGCTAATTTTGTAACCATTTAAAGATATTATTTGAAGACAATCCAAAAATGAAAGATTAATTGATAAAATTACTATTACACGAGCCAATGAATTACCATGTTCATTTATGGTGTAATTCAAATATCTTGTTAAATTTCTTACCATGTTCATTTATGGTGTAATTCAAATAATATGATTAAATTTTGTGAATTCAATCCAAAATAAAACTATAAAAATTATTAAAACTATAAAAACATTCCGATCAATATATAAATTAATAATTCACGAATAATTATTCCTTATGTACAATTTCTTTGTCATATTCTTTTTATTTATCTTTTTACATAGAAAAGACAAAAGGTTTTTAAATTTTTTTTATAAGCCACACATTCAAAATTTACCGGAGAAGAAACTCGATTTTCTTAGCGTATTCTTCTGGATTATCAAATCTTCTTCATGTATGTGGCCTTCATTCGCCAGAAAAGTCTGCATTTTAAAAAAATTATCTATCTAAACAATGTAATTATTCACCGAAGGGGTGTTAATTGACACCTTCGGATACTGGTGACACTGTATATCATGCTCCATTATAAGCTTGACAACAATTTCACTTTTAGTTCTTTATAGCCTATTTCGTTTGCTAATGTTAGCCCTTATTTGATACGGAATAGTAGTTTTAGTTTGTTTTAATTTGCAGCGAGACTTAAGGCAGGCTTCATCTTGCTTGAGTGTCCGAGCATCTACTTATCTTGATCATTTCTAAAAATCTCATCAAATTAAAAGCACCATTTTCAAATAGAGTCTTGATATTATCATCAGTATTCAATTTAATCCTGCACAAGGGGAGAGGAGACAAAGCTATTTGTTTACTCTCAAAATCGACAATTGAATTTGTACACGATTTTAAGAATACGTGATCTAATTTGATACGAAATGAGAAAACAGATCAATATGGAAATAACCGATAAAAAGATAAATGCAAACCAAGCAAGTTGAGAAATCTTAGCCTTAGAAAATTAGTCGCCCTCGAGTAAAAAATAGTTTTATCGGTACCGAAACAGAATGACAAAACGATAAAACTAGAAATAACAATATATTGCCTTTCGATATGTGTTACCAATGTGTTTAATGAATTGTCAAGTTCTTTTTATATATTAGGGGAGACCTACCTTTTAAGATATTATTTTATTGTTCTATAAAAGGCAGCAAATCCTTGATTCGCTGACCATTGGTTTCCTTTTTGACTCGTTCCGAGATTTCTGCCCGTAATGATTGGTTAATGGCGAGAATTACGGACCTCTGTCGGATGAGTTGACAAAGCATTCTTTGAGACCGTTAGAAACATGACAGGTTACGCTTTCGGTGAACTCGAAGGCAAATCTGATGGCTTCAATGGCTAATTTTGACAATGCTTTGGATTCGATCTTAATCACCATGTTTCAATCTTGGCTGATTGTACTGGACGTTAGATCGATCTTCGAGCTCGTCTTTATCTGATCACAGATGGCTTCAAATATCGAGCTCGGTTTTACCCGTATACAGATATTGTCCTCGTTTTTCGGAGAGTAGGTGACGAGAAACGATATGAGCTCTCGATTCTCACTTCGATAAATCATGACCTAATCGACAAAAGATAATTGAAACGTCCCGTCGGTCCAGTCTTCAAGGCATTAAATGTATGTCAGTTAACGGTGCCACTTCGGGATGTGAACCGCCGTTTGGGAAAACTATAGATACCTTTTCATTCATTCATTAGAACTTTTACATTCAAACTCTTGCTCTTGTGCTTTAAGAAAACTTCATCACCATCGTCTTCTGATTTTCTAGCTTAGGTTTAAAACTTCTTCCCTTCCGGTTTTCTGAAAGCTTACATAAGTTACCTATTAATTACACCTCGTCTTTTACCAGCACCTTCTTTTCTCCTCTATTTAGAAGAAATGACAAAAAAATCAAAATTCGTTCCTCAATAAGAAACCCCTTATTCCTCGAGACCATCTGAGAATGTTTCGCTTGTTGCTACGGAGGAACCGTTACCTGAACCCCTTCTAAATATGTTCGTACCTGCGGGGTGTCCAATCGGAACCGATTTTAAGATTGAGAAAACCTCCTCGGTATCAGGTCGGTGCGAGCCGGTCTTGAGGTACTATGTTCGGTCTCTGATAGTGTCCTCGAGAAGGTCAATGAGGACTAGAACTGGGTCGATAAGCTCGCAGTGGTACCTACGCCCGAGGAATCGACCACCATCCACATGGAGTGGTTTTAAGTGTTTACACTTACCTTTTCACACTGGGTCCTTTAGATCAAGTTATTATAGCCTTTTGTGAAAGGTATGAGGTGAATCTCGGGCAGATTCATCCTTCGTTTTGGTGGATTGTAATTCTTCTTCGCTACTTCATGAGAAAACTCGAGAGGTGTCCCTTTCCCATCGACCACCTCATGCGCGTGTATAGCCCCCGACTCTATCGAGGGGGATAAATAATGCTTGCACGTCGGGCCAGTAAGGCCCCATTCTCGAGCATCGACGAGGATCGGGACCTAGGCTGGTTTGGCTGATTCGTTCGNCCCCCCCCCCCCCCACACCCCCCGAGGATATGCCATTTCCTGAGAAATGGAACGAAAAGTAAGTATAAACCTTGCTTTAAGATTTCTTTTATCGCTTTTCCTTTTCCTCTCTTCTCATTGATATTTTCTAATGGTGTAGCTATTGCTCAGATGTCGGATGCAGTTCCTCAACTCAAGGAGTGGGTCGAGGGTATCGCAACACAGATACCTTTCTCCGATACCGGGAATATTTCGAGCAGCTCCGGGTGGAGGTGGATACAGTCATAGTTGAGGCTCAAGATTAGAAGGAAAACATGGATCGCTTGGCCTCTGAGAAGGAGACTGCCCGGGTAAAGTTTGCTTGGCTGAGTTCCAGCTTCGGGATGCAAAGGAAAAGAACTTGGTGCATGCCAAAAAGATCGAGGATCTCCAATCCCAGCTGAACTCGGTTGTCTCTGGTCAAGGAAATCTAGCCAAGGAGCTTGAGAAAGCCAAGTAAGAGGTTACTGTGGTCAGGTCCGAGGCCGATGATAGGGTGGTTCAACACAAGGCCGATGCCGAGGCAATTCAATACCATGCGCGAAATATGGTGAAGCACGCGAAGTGGCAATCCCGAAGGGAGGCCCTCGAGGGAGTCCATGCTCGAGATTTTTACTTATTGGCGGAAATCGAGAATGGCAAGATATACGATGCCAAGGGCAAGAAGCTGGCTTATCCTGAGGAGGAAGATTCCGAGGGGTAATATTCGGGTGATTCTGATGGTGGCGAAGACCCCATAGTCGATGATGGGACCCTGATGAAGACTAGGCCATTTAGGATATTTTTAGGCGTTTTGCCTTTTGTTTTTGTATCATCTTTTTGTTGGGGCCGTTCGACCTTTGTAAAAAATATGTATCGAGGCTATATATATATATATATATATATATATAAGGCTTTTCCCTTTCACATCTTTTGAATTTTCCCTTTACTTTTTTAATTTGTATTCGCAAAGGTAGAAATGCCTTAGCATGAAATAGTTAGGTTATGTTCGTAGGTCCGAATAAACCTTGCCTTTAAAATTATTTTTTGTTAAGGCATCGTAAGGATTCGGTGTTACCAAAAACTTTTCCCCGAAATAGTTTAGGTTTAGTTTGCCGAGGGTAGCCATTAGAACCGCTTATGAATTTATTTTTGAAGTCCTTGTTTTTGTTATGAGTCTCGGACGTCTTTGAGCCACGTTAATATGGCCGTAGCCTTTTTAATTCGGGTGTCTCCCAGTGGGATTGCTATCCCGAGTTATCCGGGCGTGCCTAAGATAATAGTCCCCAAGTGGGGGTGGCCGTGGCCTTTGAAATTCGGGCGTTGCCTAAGGTTTTGTGCCCCCGAGATCTGATAGCTCGGACCGCCCGAGATTATTTTTGGACAGCAATCCCCAAGTGAGAGTGAATGTTCAAACTCGGATTAAGGTGGCCCTTGGGCTCGAAACCTTTAGGGGATCGGGTGTAGGAAATTCCTTGAAAAATGCAAGAAACATTTTAAAGGACAAGATCACGTGCAAGGAAGAGTCTTCTTTTTTATTCATGCGCATAACAATTGATCATGTGTACATGTTTTGTGCCAGGGCTCGAGCGGTCTATGTTGGAACGGTTCATTTGACAGTTCGGCCCTTACAATAAATCCTATTCATCGAGACCCTTCCATCACGAAGTTTCTTTTCTTGTTAAAGTCGATACCAGAGGGCATTGCACCAAGTGTTCGGGGCTGATTAAAGAGAGGCATCAAATGCTGTTGTGATCATTGTCACCAATTTGTATCCGACCTTCAATTCTAAGTTAGCACGATTTACTTGTTGCCTCGTTAAAACCTTGTCGAAAAACCCACTTGGGACAAATCCAGTTCAAGGAGTGCAACGCGTGCTTTCTGACCTAGGATCTCGTATCATCCCTTGTTGGTTACGTGCAATTGCTAGATTGAAATGTAAAATAAAAGAAAGAATTCGGGTCGTACCTTAGCAGTAATATTGCTTTAAGTGAGTTATATTCCAGTTGTTTGATAATTGCTCGCCATTCATTGTTCCGAGCTTGTAAGATCCTTTTCCAATGATCTCGATAATTTGGTACGGTCCTTCCCAATTTGGTCCTAATTTCCCTTCGTTCGGGTTTCGGGTGCTCAGTGTGACTTTTCTTAGTACCAAGTTCTCTGTGTTGAAGTGTCGAAGGTTGGCCCTTCGGTTGTAATATATTTCAATCCTTTGTTTTTAGGTGGCCGACCGGACAAGGGCGGCTTCACGCCTTTCATCTAATAGCTTCAGGATTGTACTCATAGCCTCGCCGTTTGATTTCTTTGTTTCATATCGGAACCTAATTCTTGGTTCTTCGACCTCGACCAATATTAAAGCTTCGGTGCCATAAACCAATGAAAACGTAGTGTCCACGGTACAGGACTTCGAGGTTGGTGTGCCCAATGACCTCGGGTAGCATTTCCTTCCATATTCCTTTTGTGTTGGTTAACCTCTTCATAAGGCTTTGAAGTATGGTTTTGTTGGTAGATTCAGCTTGTCCATTCCCCACTAGAGTGATAGGGTGTTGATAGGATCATTTTGATCTTATGGTATTCAAGGAGTTTAGTTACTTTGCTTCCGACGAATTATTTCCCATTATCGCATACAATATCGGTCAGCATTCCGAATCGGCATATGATGTGGTCCCAAACGAAGATGACTTCCTTATCCCTAGCCTTCTTGTATGCCTGGGCTTCCACCCATTTAGAAAAGTAGTCAGCACAAATAATGTAAATCGAGCCTTACCGGGAGCCCATGGAAGAGGGCCAACGATGTTCATTCCCCACTTCATGAACGACCATGGTAACAAAACCGAATGCAGCTGCTCCCCGGTCGATGAATCATCGGAGCATGTCTTTGGCATTCATCACATTTTTGAACGAACTCCTTTGCGTCTTTTTCCATGTCGATCCAGTAGCAACCGACTCTGATAATTTTTCGAACTAGTGATTCGACGCCCAAATGATTTCCACAAGTACCTTCGTGGATTTCTCTCAAAACGTACTCAGTATCCCCCGAACCTAGACATATTGCAAGGGGGCCATCGAATGTTCTTTTGAATATGGTTCCGTCTTCGGACAAGCTAAATCAGGCTGCCTTTGTACACAGGGCCCTCGATTCTTTTGGATCCGGGTGCAGTTTACCGGCCTTGAGGTATTCCACGTACTTATTCCTCCAGTCCCAAGTTAGGCTCGTTGAGTTGATCTCGACATGTCCTTCTTCCACCACCGATTTCATAAGTTGTACGACTTCTCCCAAGTTTATCTCGTCATCTTCGACCGACGATCCCAACTTAGCGAGGGCATCAACCTCATTTTTTTGACCCCGAGGTACATGTTGTAAAGTCCATTCTTCGAACCGATGTAATGTCACCAGCAACTTGTCCAAGTATCTTTGCATTCATTCTTCCCCAAACTCGAATGTTCCATTAACTTAGTTTACCACAAGGAGGGAGTCACACTTGGCTTCGATCACCTCTGCCCCCAAGATTTTTGCTAGTTCAAGGCTTGCAATCATGGCCTTATATTCGGCCTCGTTGTTAGTCAATTTCACAGTCTTAATAGATTGCCTAATTATATTACCTGTTGGTGGCTTTAGTACGATGCCACGTCCAGACCCTCTTCGTTTGAGGCTCCCTCCGTAAAGAGGGTCCAGATACCCGAGGAAGTCCTAGAGTTAACCAATAACTCCTTTTCGACCTCGGTTATTAGGGCCGACGTAAAGTCGTCCACGAAGTACGCCTAAATTCGAGACTTAATGGCGGCCCAAGGTCGGTACCCAATATCGTAACCACTTAGTTCCACGGCCCATTTGGCCAATCGGCCCGAGAGTTAGGGATTATGCATAACGTTCCTCAACGGGTAAGTAATTACAACACATATAGGGTGGCATTGAAAGTATGGTTAGAGCTTCCTAGAGGCGCTTAGCAAGGCGTGTTCTAGTTTTTCTAGGCGAGGGTACCTAGTTTCGGCCTCACCTAAGGTCCTACTAACATAATAAATTAGAAATTACATACCTTGCTCTTCCTGAAGTAGGACTCCACTTACTGCTATCTCTGAGACCGCCAAGTACAAGTATAGTTGTTCGTCTATCTTTGGTATGTGAAGCAGCGACGAGCACGATAAGTACCTCTTTAGCTCCTCCAAAGTTCGTTGGCATTCCGGAGTCCATGAAAAGTTATTCCTCTTTTTCAATAGTGCAAAGAATCAGTGGCTTTTGTCGGACGACCTCGAAATAAATCGCCCCAGGGCGGCTATGCGCCTGGTTAGCCTTTGCACGAACTTTATGTTGTCCACGACCGTGATATATTTGATGGCTTTGATCTTGTCGGGGTTGATCTTGACTCCTCGGTTAGATACCATGAACTCGAAGAATTTACCTGATCTGACTTTGAACGCACATTTTTTCAGGTTCAACTTCATATTGTATTTCTTCAATATGCTGAAGGTTTCTTGCAAACGTTTTAAATGGTCCTCTGCTCGCAGAGAGTTAACCAACATGTCGTCAATGTAAACCTCCATCATTTTCCTATTTTTCCCTCAAACATCTGGTTTACTATGCGTTGACAAGTAGCACCAGCATTTTTTAATCCGAATGACATCATATTATAGCAGTACGTGTCGTACTTAGAATGACATCACATTATAGCAGTATATTCCGTACTTAGTGATGAAGAAGGTTTTTTCCTAATCATCTGGGTTCATCCGTATTTAGTTGTACACAGAGTAGGCATCGAGAAAACTTAGGGTCTCTTGGCCGGTCGTGGCGTCGATCATGCGATCAATGTTGGGCAGAGGGAAAGAGTCCTAGGGATATGCGTTGTTCAAATCCTTATAATCTACGTACATTCTTAATTTGTCCTCTTTTTTAGGAACTACTACTACATTTGCTAACCAATCCGGATATTTAACCTCCCGAATGAACCCTATTTTAAGGAGTTTAGATACCTCGTCCTTGATGAAAGCATGTTTGACCTCGGACTGTGGCCTTCTCTTCTGCTTGACCGGGTTGATTTTTGGATCCAGACTTAGCTTCTGAGTGGTTATCTCCGGTGGGATCCTTGTCATATCAAGATGGGACCAAGAGAAACAATCTACATTAGCTACAAGAAATTGAATAAGTTTTTTCCTGAGCTCGAGAGTTAACCCCGTGCCCAGGTATACCTTCCGATCGGGTAGATGCTCGATCACTATAACTTGTTCCAGCTCTGCCGTAATGATTGTTAATGGCGAGAATTACGGACCTCTGTCGGATGAGTTGGCAAAGCTTTCTTCGAGACCGTTAGAAGAAGTACCGGTTACGCCTTTGGCAAACTCGAAGGCAAATCTGATGGCTTCAATGACTAATTTTGACAATACTTTGCGTTCGATCTTAATCACCATGTTTCGATCTTGGCTGATTGTGCTGGACGTTAGATCGATCTTCGAGCTCGGCTTTACCCGATCACAAATATTTTGACCCTCGCCTAATCAGGGAGTTTTGAAAGCTCGATATTTCCGTATACAATATTCTTGCGTTAATCTGCAGCAAACGCACCAATCTTTGGTATAAAAAAAAAACTCTAATTAATGTAAACCAGAAAAGATATAGTAGGACTAAGGTTTTTCCCCACTACATTGGGCTTTGACCTGTCCGCATGACATTATGTCATCTACTTCGTCTTGTGCTCCCGCATGTACTGAAGTGGGGTCCCATAAGCAGTCATGCGCAAAGAAAAGAGAAAAAACAAATGTATTTTTTATTTTCTAATCCCAAATAATTTCAGGAATATAATGCGCATGCCTTTTGCCTATGCCAACATATATCATCAAAATCTTCAAAATCCTCACATGCCAACACTTGTACTAGGTGGTCAACCCATACTCCATTTTTTCTTTATATGTAATTAATTAACTTCTATGCAGTATTAAAATGTTAATTTTCCTTAGCAGAAGTAGCGTGTGGCTCAACAATTTGTTGTTTTAAATTTTTTTAAATATTATCAAAACTATCAATCGTACTTTCAAATCACTTAAAATACCTTCAGGTCAAACCACTCCTAATAGTTAAAATACTTTACCTTAATGAGATGTGGTATCGCTTGTAAAACTTATTATCATCCTATCCGGAATCTCTTTTTCTCCTTCCCCCGCTCGGATTGTTATGCAAATAGCCAGCCAAATTTTTTATTTACCCTTTTTAGTCGTCGTACATAATTTATACATTAATTTTATATATATCTACTACTTGGACAGGCATTTTAATTTCTAATTATGTGCTTAATAATTTTCTCCTTATCCCATGATCTATATTCTAATCATCTCTATTTGTCACAATGAATATTGACATAATTGGTAAAGTTGCCGCCATATCATCAGGAGGTCACGAGTTTGAGCCGTAAAAATAATTTCTTGCATAGGGTAAGATTGTGTACAATATAACCCCTTGTGAGCCCGTTTTTCCCCGGAGCGGGAGCTTAATGTACTGGACTGCCTTTGGTTTAGGTATGCTTAATTGCTTATGTATTTCGCATTTTTTTTAATTTATAGTAAGAAAAATGTACCATTAAAACTCTAATAAGAGATTCTAAAGTGAGAGATGCTGATTACAATAATAAAAACAAGTCAATCCTATATCAATAAGAGTCACTCAGAAAACTGTTTTCTTGTTAGGTCTGTTGTCAATTGTCCTAACTGTGCTCATATCCATATTGAAAAAAGGGAATAACTATTAAATAAAACCAGATCCTTTTTAAAAGAAGGATTCTGTATTTATTTATGTACTTACTTATTTCTTCATTAAAAAAAAGCTTTGTCTGCTCAGATTTTAACTATAAAAGGGTAGTCACGTTAAGCACCTTGTATCCAGTACTCTCACACAAAACTCGTTTATCTTTCTTCTCAACGTCTCTTTACTTAGCTCTTATCTAATCTTTGTTGAAAGTTTCTTTTAGTTTTTACATAACTATGGGAAGTGAAGCTTTGGAGTTTTTTGCTTGTGATAATACTTTTCGTTATGAACCAAAACGCATAACTATGGAGGAGAGTGATGATCTTCCCATTAATGATGGTTCTTGGTTTGAAGAAGAGATTGATGTTCATCTCAAATGGTCTTTTGCTTTAAACAGGTATATAAAACCTCGTATCTGCGATCTCCATTCAGTTTTTTTTTTTTGGAAATCATACGTTCCTCTATGGGCTTCATTCTTTCTTATGAGTCTAAGTACCTCTATTTGTTCAAATTATTATTCTCTTATGGAAATTTTAAAATTTGAAAATAAAAGAAAAACATTAATTTTGTTAACAACTATTACAAGTATTGGTTGATTTTTCAAAGAAATAATAAAAGGCTTCTCTATTAAAGTATTTATATCTAAATACTTAAACCAAATAATGAAAAGAAACAAAAAAATAAAAATGTTGGTGTAGGGATTTGAACAACCTCAAGTACAAAACCATCTTCACAACTACCCTTCAATCAGTTGGTCGCCAAGCTATTTCGTGAACGTAGGGATTACCGCGCTATATATAGTATGATAACTTTCTTTTTTACACTTATTAATGTTCTTTTTATTCAAAAGGACATTATTTTGGTTCCGGACTCTGCTCGTACATGATTACGTGAAACATAGTTCAACCTGAAATGATTCTAGTACAGTTCGAGGGATCATACAAGCAACATGAGTTGCCTACCATGGAAATGGAGAGGGGGGAGGGATCTCTTTTTTCCTTTTCCGATACTTTTCTTATATTAATTGACAATTTTAGAAAATATTCACATAATTAGATTACTTAAAATCCGACTATAAAAATGCTTTAAAGGATGAGTCAGCAAAGTGAAAAAATATACTTATGAATTATCTGTCAGATGATTTTCGGTTTAAAAATCGTATATTCCACGTCACCCATAGAGAAATAATTCAAATCATGTTCACACATGTCAAACATGATTATTTATTTACTACAGTAATTTATATTTTTGAGATTAGATTTGGATAAGGAGATGGCATTTGAATGACTGATTAAGTATTGACTTTCTTGTTTTTACTAGTGTGCTGCACAAAGGAACAAGCGAGTACCAAGATATCGCCCTTTTGGACACCAAACATTTTGGGAAGGTTGATAAAAATAATTGTTTTTTCAAATTTTTGATTCTCTCTATTTTAAATATAACTATAAATATATCTTTTTATTGGTATTATTATTGATAAAATAATGCATGCATATAGGTATTGGTGATAGATGGGAAGATGCAGAGTGCAGAAGTGGATGAATTTATATACCATGAATGCTTAATTCATCCAGCTCTCTTGTGTCACCCTAAGTGAGTATTTAATTATTCATTCCTTAATTAAGCATGCTTGAGGACATAAGCATTCGTACCTTACTTATTATATATGATGCCTTTTTTAATTTACTAGAATAATAGTATTTGATTATTGAATTAGCGACAAATTTTGTAGCTAATTGATGTTTACTTTTTAGTGAAAAACAATGAATATTCTTATTATATATAATCACATATAATGATCAATTTGCAGCCCAAGAAATGTGTTTATAATGGGAGGTGGTGAAGGATCTGCAGCAAGGGAAGCTCTAAGACACAAATCTATGGAGAAAGTTGTCATGTGTGACATTGATCAGGTAAATAATTCAATACTAGTCCATATTATATTAGAACATACCGACAGATAATTACTTTTACTGAAAACCAACCCCAACAAAAGTAAGTGATGGTGTTTCAAGAGAGAAGTGAGAAGTCAAAAGAGATTATTAGTATATCTTCTTTTTACTGTACCAAATCGTGATTGTCTAAAAGAGAAAAAAACAAAGGTGAAGAAAAAGAAAGTTTTTGTAATTTGTTGCAGGAGGTTGTGGATTTCTGCAGGACGCATCTAACAGCAAACCATGAGGCTTTTCGCAACAAGAAGCTTAACTTGATCATTAACGATGCCAAGTAAAGACTCTTTCCTTTTCAATCTAAAGGAGTAAAGTGTGTTGCTGACTTACTGATCAGTAGTACAAAGTAACAAAACCTGTTATTGACTCTAAATCTGATATGATTTTTGCATGAATGAAGAGCTGAGCTAGATCAGAGGCAAGAAAAATTTGACATCATAGTTGGAGATTTAGCTGATCCAGTTGAAGGAGGACCTTGTTACCAACTCTACACCAAATCTTTCTACGAAAACATCCTTAAACCTAAGCTCAGCGACAATGGCATCTTTGTCACTCAGGTCAGCTCTCTCATTAGTGTAATGTAATTTAACCTGGTATATAGCATTATATTTCTGGTTGTTAAATTGTTATCTTTAGGCTGGTGACCTGATACCCTAAAATTAATTGTTTACTGTGTGAATGATAAAAGTTGCTAAAACCTTTGGTCATTCTCTTGTTGGATTACTCAAACTGCTAGTCAATATGCAGGCTGGACCAGCGGGAGTTTTCACACACAAGGAAGTTTTCTCATCCATTTACAACACAATCAAGCAGGTCTTCAAATGTAAGTCTCTATTGTGGCTACAACATCTTCTTCTTAATTTGAGTTTTAACACTTTTTTCCTACATATTACTAATTTTTAATGTTGATGCAGATGTGCTGGCATATACAGCTCATGTACCCTCTTTTGCTGATACATGGGGATGGGTTATGGTTAGTACTAATATTCACATCAAATCCAAAACTAAATATTAGTTCAGTATTTGCACAGCTAATAACTAACAAAATTGACACTAATTTGCAGGCTTCTGACCAACCATTCTGTCTTGATGCTGGAAAACTGGACAAGAAAATAGCTGAAAGAATTGAAGGGGAACTCTTATATCTTAATGGTGCTTCTTTCTTCTCTTCCACCATCTTGAATAAGACCGTTGCCAAAACGTAAGCTCTATCGATTATTTCTTC
The DNA here is from genome assembly GCA_005239505.1 of Nicotiana paniculata. Classification (NCBI taxonomy): domain Eukaryota; kingdom Viridiplantae; phylum Streptophyta; class Magnoliopsida; order Solanales; family Solanaceae; genus Nicotiana; species Nicotiana paniculata. The sequence goes on along the minus strand of ML308582.1, from coordinate 22,175 downwards.
TTATTTTTTGTTATAACCAAAGAAAATTTCATATAGATATTAGTTATAAGTTACTTAAAAAGAGTTATACTTTGCCATTACAGGCTGAAGAATGAGACTCATGTGTACACTGAAGATGACGCAAGGTTCATTCATGGACATGGAGTGGCATTCAGAAATTGAGGCAACAAGTTGGTGGGGGAACTGTACAGTCAAATGTTTTAAGGAAATATGAAGTAGGGAGGTGTTGAAACATTGAGAGTTCTCTCAAAGAAAGTTGTTACTTGGTAGCTTTTGGTTTGGTCAGTAAAATAGGCTTAGGCTTCTTCTGGTTGTCCTATGACTATACATTTTCTATTTTATGTAATGCTCAGAAATGAAAAAAAAAAAAGAAGACCTTTTCCAATCATATGTCATATTTTACATGTTTGGTAAATATTCCTTCTTGTTGTTTGGATCACTTCTTGCTATGTGGTTGTAGTGATGACTGATGATCACTTACCACTACTAATGAAACTAACAAAAGTGACATAAAATAAACAAGAATGTTGGTTTCTTTTGTTTTCCTTTACTTTCTTGACACAAGAATAGGATTAGGGAATATGATAAATAGTCTTCTGAATAAGGCCTTTAAGGGAAACAGAGTTGTGAAACAGAATACAAGTAGTTCTTAGCAAGTAACTACATTAGAGGGGTGAAGAAAATCTTAGAGCTCAGAACATGCTCATACTGAGCATTGCCTGTAGAAAGAAGCAAATCATAGTACTAATATTGAATTCCACTTTCTAACCAAGAGCTTGTAACTTAATGGCATTCAATACTGAGGCCAGCCAGCTAATAGAAGAATAGACATCTTGTTTGATTATCTGCTACAAATTACGCTTGATTAAAGTTTCATGAGTTGTATTTTGTAGAGAGCTTTTTTGGCGATTATGGAAATAGTCTTATTGCTAGAATAAAACTATATTTTACACTTAATTCCACTAACAAAATGCATAATCATCAAACTGAACAATCAACTCTTCAAGCACTGTATATAGTGGTAGTACAGTCCCTCACAATCTGGTCTACTCTCATGAGATGTTTGAAACCCGCGAAACAAGAAACAATCTATTAAGAGGAAGATTTATTCTATAAAAGATCTTAACAACTGCATCCAACCGAAACTACAAAAGAAGTCTCTTTATTATGGAGATTTATCCACCATAGAGATACAAAGTGGAAGAGAAGGAACTTTGTATATCAATTTTCTGCTCAATCAAGAAACAAGATCGAACGTTATTCCCCGACACTCTCCTTAACTGTATTAACACTAGAAGAACAAGTATCGGTATATAAAATTGCACATTTGGACCTCTTACACGTGCGCTAAACTCTAAAAAAACTTATTTACATTGTATCCACAAGTTCACTTTGGTTTCAAAGTAAGTTTCTATGAGCAACCTAGGTTAGACTTGATGAGGTTGTTTTGCGCCTCATGTTCCAACTTTCAGACATGTACAGGCCATCTTTTCGGATGATAAATCACTCGTGAGTACTTGATTTTACAAGACTTGAGTATGATTAGACCAAGTGATTCCAGATATGGCAAGTGACATTACTATCCTATCCCTCCTCGCACCAACACATCCATTTTAACTAAGGGTGTAATGTTCAGAACGATTTAACTCATATATGCTGAAAGTATAAATAAAGTTTTTACAGTGTCAGTGATGCTCAATAGTTTGTAATAGGTAATCCGCCTTATTTTTAGGTACTAATCTTACTTTTTATAAACGTTCATATATAATTATCCATTTATTTACACAGTTAACATATAAAATCTACTCAGAACAGAGGAAGATCACAAATTGGATATGAAGAATCACAAATAAATCACCTCTGAAGTTATTGTTGAACTAGCAATGTGAACACAAATTGAAGTCATCATTTCTTGAATTCAAAATGCTTTAAATCCATTGATAAAGAGTATTAGCACATAGAGTAGTACAAACTAGAATGAGAGAGAGTTTACAAAGAAACTTAACAGATTTACCATTACATTGATAGGCTTAAATTAACTTCTCTTAACAGGATCAAAGTTGGAAACACCAACAATAGCTCCAATAATGGCAGTAAGCACAACCCCACCTGACACTATGCTGAGCAAGAAGTTCTTCAAAGATGGTGAAAGTCCTTCAGCAGCCTGAGCTACATCTGGAACCACCATTGAAGCTGTCAAAGCAGCTGCTGTTAGCCCAGTAATTGCCTTCTCCTTCAATGAAGCTGATATTTCAAGCTTTGATTTTGAGACTTTGTTCACAAACACTGCCTTTGATGGATTCACTGGCAATGGCTTAAAGAAAGCATCTGAGGTTGGTGTAACCCTCTTTTGGCTTGCTTTGGTCATTGGCATAGCCATGCAAACTGAAGCCATTTTTTTTTTTCCTTTTTTTCTTTAAGATTTCTCAGAGATAATGGAACGGAGGAGGAAAGAATGGTTTTTGCATAGGGTAAAGAAGAAATGAGAGGTGGAGAGTTGAGATTTTCTGCATACGTGGCAATCTATTTTTGTCCTACGTGGCAACTTCTAAGCCATCTTATAGAGGATAATGTTATCCAGCAAGATTTGATGAGTCGGAAATGAAAGAATATCATTCGTGAATAGCCAAGAGTGTGACAATATGGTTCAATAGTATTGTATAGAGATTTTAAGGTATTCACATAAAAAGAAAACCAATTTAAATGTCAACCATGATAACTGAAAAATTAACAGCTCATTAATCATTGGTAAAGAAAAATGTAGGTATCATAAATAAAAATAATTAAGTGGTGTGTTTTTAGATGAGTATAACTTATAAAAATTATCCATCAAAAATTCACGTTTGACATTATAATTGGATTTAATTATGTGTACGAACATGGTAAAGAAGTTATACAATAATAATGTAATTTAAATTGAAACCGCAACGATGGTAAGGCAATAGGAAGAACTTGCTCAACAGATAGATATATATACCCAAGTCTCAGGTAAGACAACTAAAAATACACTTGATACTTGTTCAATTATAGTCTATAAATTAGGAGGTCGTGAAAACAATTTTCACTTTAACTCCTCAAATTAAATTTTACACTCAGATAAGAATTGTATTCTTACCCACACAGTAATATTTTAATTGAATTTCAAAAGCGGATTTTGTGAAATGATCTCTAGCTGTTAGAAATAATTGTGGATTGTCTGAGAACTGGGCTTTTTATTCACACAAGTTCACCGCAAGGGCTAAGTTTGCTTTTGGCGTTTTGTCTTCCATCTCAAACAGAGATTTGAACTATTAAAATCTCTTTTACAAAGAATCGTTTCTTGCCACAACTAATTAACAAGCATAAATTCCTATAAAGACCTTTGTAAAATTGCATCAACAATGTTACTAAGAGCCTCCAAACAGAAACTGTACTAACTTCCACAAAAAATGTTTGCAGATGAAACTTTTATGTTACGAATATTGTTTAATGTAGTATGTAAATCTTCATCTTCTGAGTTCATTGTTCAAACAAATGTATAAGAGTTCATCCTCGTCTTGTCTCAGTTTCCCTATGTGCTTTAGTTTCATTCAGATCCTTTGCTTTGGGAATCTCAGAGAATATATAAGAGCCATATCATGGATTTGTTTCTTCAGACTAAAATGCTTGCCTCAAAGAAAAGAAACGTGTCCATGTTAAACGTTCAGTGTAGTCTCACTCATCCAACTACAACATATTAAACATATCAGCATTCCAGTTGACACCCTTATACTACCAGGGATGGGCAGTGCACTCCTAAAATTGCCACAAAGAAAAGAAACATGTCCATGATATTGTCTCTTCCAATTACGACCTGTGAATTGTATCAACATTCCATTAGACACCCCTATACTACAAGTCCATGTCATCAATTAGGGATAGGCAATAAACAGGGGCATGGAGAATATGGTCTTGGCTTAAGTTGAAGGTCCTTACCCGGATGCTATGGCGTATATGTTATGCATGACGTCATTTTTCTGAAATTTCACTCAGTTTATGCATTATAATTTCTGCGCAAACTAGTGAATATTCACAATATATGTATAAAATCACTTCATACATTAAGTTGGACAATAGCAATTGAGATTCAATTATCAACTGAATCTTTTTAGTACTTCATGAATTTTGCCAAGGAATAGACCCATAGGGAGGACTTGGACATATGTAGGATCCATCTGCACTAGGTTAGGCTCGGGGCTTGGAAAGGGCCTAGTTATCGTAATAAACCCCAGCTTTCAACATTTCGAGAAATGTAGGGCTTTAGATGAATGTTCAACAGTAAATTTTCAGATTCTAGCTAGACTAGTTTTAACTTTTGGATTCACTTAAGCCATATCAAGATATCTTACAAAGTGCTGCAAAAGTCATATATATCATTAATTATGAATGTTGTGCTTTTGTCGTAATAACTTTCAAGGGATAATTTACTACAGATGCTGGAAAAAGATGAGAAGAATTTTCTACTTACTTCTTTGTTTTCTCTTTTAGAGCTCCTATCTTTTCCACAGGTGTCCTGTAATCAACGGAAAACTCAAAGGCATCACTCATATGAGGACTTCTGTAGAAATTGCTGATTGGCTTGACGGCTAAAACTGAATTTGGGTAGAATATCTTTTCGTTATCAAACCTCAAAAATACTGTGGTCAGGATATTCATTTCTTCAACAATCATCTGCCCGTTTGCAACATAAAAGTGAGAATCACTAAAGAAAAATGCAAAACAGCTAGAAGAAGCAATTAGCGGACATTACCTGAACACCATCAATGACACATCGATCACCAACATCAAAAGGATGCATCACAAATACGAATATAATAGCTTCAAATATGGTCTTGCAAGTATTCCCAAAAATAAAAGCAGCTACCACGAGTTGTGACGACAGAAAGACAATCACTTTAGTAGTCGCTATTCCCACCAAAAGGAGCCATATGATGATTATTACAACAACCAGAATGCATGTCACGACCTTGTTCAATTGCTTCACAGCAATTTTTGTATCATTCAAAGAATGTGATATATCTCTCCTTCCTTGATAAACCTTAACCTACAAGACATAGATATATCAAAAATGACAAATGACTGACAGGGGCAGATCCACCTTGCGACCTAAGGGTTCACGTGAACCCAGTAGCTTTTGTTCAAACAGTGTAAATGTGTGTTCGAAAAGTTCACTAAAAATCTATAAATATTTGAATGTGAACCCAGTTACTATTGAAAATTTACTCGAGTTTGTTGTAGGAACCCATAAACATTAAATCTCGGATCTGCCTTTTATAACTGATATGCCAAACATGACAAATACTCATTCGAGACTGTCTCATGAAAATCAACCATGCACCTAGCAAAGTCCCAAGGAAGGACTCAAACTTTTGCCATCTACAAATTGTATATTCGACCATCTACACCAGCAGACGACATATGTCACTTTAAATGGCTGCTTTCCAGTTTCCTGAGGTGCTTGCAGGAAAGCAGTTATATTCTAAAGCTCAACTGCATGATATGATTACGCAGACAGAAGGAGAGCTCTAATTGTGCTCCCCTAATCACCAGAAAAATGCCTAGAATTACTTTTATGTTGGCAATTGAATATCAGACAAAATAGTGTAAATGAGTAAGTTGNATCTAGTAACCAAATCTGATTTAGATTCTTTTACATCAATTTGCCAGGCATAATCCAGGAAAATGAGTAAGTTCTGAGCATACCACCCATTCCGTCAATGATTTCCTATCAATCTGTCCAGTTTCTGCCACATCTATCATGGGGAACACAATATCGACCTCTTCTTTAATCAAGAATCTTTTAAGGTCATACTCATCAATGTACCTAGACATCCAAAAAAAGGAATGTGAATCAAGAGAGATAACACTACAACAAAGAATGTTACAGGATATTTAGTCGAAATGTGACAAATCAAAACATCAAAATTAATGTTTAAAATGCCAGTGTTTTCTTACCTGGAACCGGGCGATGCAACATTCCTGAAAATGTGATAAGCAGCAGCAATTGCTTCCTCCTCATTGTTGATCTCCTTATCTGCTTGCTCACCACCTGCATCATAGTCATTCTCACCGAGCGAGCCAGAGATAGTGGAAAGTCCTGAGTTAGNAAAAAAAAAAAAAAAAAGAGGAAAAAGTGGCGTGAGGTTATGTGAATCAAGAGAGGTAAATGTTACAGGATATTTACTCGAAATGTGACAAATTAAAACATTAAAAGTAATGCTTCTGATTTCAGTCTTTTCTTACTTGGAACCAGGCGGTGCGACATTCCTGAAGATGTGATAGGCAGCAGCAATTGCTTCCCACTCATTGGTGTCTCCTTATGTGCTTGCTCACATGCTGCATCATAGTCATTCTAACCGAGCGAGCCAGAGATAGTGGAAAGTCCTGAGTTAAATATTACATCAATTAACGTTTTCATGGTCCATGCAGAGACCTTTTCTCGCTTCATCTGATGAAGTTTATTGATATCAATCACTGCCTTTTCTTTCTTTTCCTTCCCATCTTTTCCCTTCTTTGTTCTGCAGAAACTAAATTGACTGGCCGCACTGTTTGATCTCCCCAACATCTGAGCAGACTCCATAACTGGGAGTCCCGATAGACTCAGTAGAATATACTGATGAAAGATTGACTCTTGAATCCGGTAAAAGAATGTGTTTGCGTGGAAGGAGGGAACCAAAATCTTTAGCAGCAAAGTCTTCAAGAGCCACAAGAATGCACCAATAAGCAAAAGCTGTAATAGTCAAAGTAATAAAATCAGTAACCTTCTCAGCCGTACGTGACCGTTCCTCGTGTGAGAAGAGCAGAACCCATGTGATAAGAACCAAGCTAAACCAAATGCAAACCTGAACACTTTTCTTTAAACCAAAGACAAAATACAACAACTTTTTCCTCAACAAAAAGTTCGATTCTATCAACAAGACAACAAAATGTATAAACTTCTTAGTAACCAGCATGCCACTAAAGGTCAACATAACAAGGACAATCCATTTCCACATCCTCAAATCCCAAAGCTTCCAATTATGGAACTTCTTTACCAATAAGCTGACAAGTAAACATCCTAAAAGGCAAAGAAACAGCATCCATTCAATCAGAACTTTTGCTTTAACTCTGTTATACTTCAACTTATTCCTTGAGCTCACTTTCTTATATATCTCCTCATCTTCATCCACTCCTCCAAAACCACCTGGTGATGCCATTAATGGTGTTCTTGGGGTTACTGATATAGATACCGTTCTCGTAGTCTCTTTAAATGTATTGCTGGAACCCATTTTAGCAGTAGGAGAAGCATGATTAGATACACTCCTATTTGTGGAACTTGCACTTGGCTCAGCAGCTTGTTCATTAAATATGTTAGCATCAATAGGGAAAGCTTGTTCGCCGAATCTTGATTTAGGTCTCGAATACGTACATTTTCGCTGAGTGAGAGCTTCAGTGGTGGGGATTTTGGGTGGTTTGTTGGGGTTTGGGCTTGGACTATACCTGGCAATTTCAGGTGAGGAATCACTCACTGAAAACCAAAGAGCTCTTTGCTATCAAGTTTATTGAAAGAGGCCACAAGGTTTATTTTTTTCTCACCTTAAATTTGACACCTTTACTTCGTTATCTATTTTGATTTTTCATTAAAGTATTTGTTAATTTTATGTTCTCAGTGATGATCAAATGTTTTTTTTTTTTTTTTTTTGAGGTTGCAGATAGATGAACACTTGCAAAGGGAAATAATGAATCACACAGATCATTAAAATATGCAAATAAAGTCAGATTTAAAGAGGTGCGTTTGCTCTGCTTCTTACCGTTAGAAAGAATCTTTCTTTTTATTTATTCTGTTATCTGCGTTGATGATATTTAGAACAACAAATGTTTTTATCAAAGATACAAACTTTTGGAGATTCACCCAATAGAATCAGTGAGTTTACTGCAGTAAAATGAAAATCTGGTTTGTACCCAGAAAACACAAGCCTTAGCCTCAAGCCGGACCCTGTATTTGAACTAAGCCACGTGACTTTTGGTTCTGGTTGAGTGGAATGAAAAAGGCAATTGCTCATAGCCTTAGCTGAAAAAAGTAGTAATATTTGGACAATAACAGTTTGACAGTCAGAATTTTTTTTTTCTTTCTAAAAACAAAGATAATTTATTAACATTAACTACAACCCTAATATGTTCATTACATAAGCCATTACCGATCAAAACAATACCATGCAAGACACTTTCATTACCTAGTACTGCTAAATGCTCGCACTGGTTAGTAGAAAAGTTTTTGGAACAAAAAAGAAAAAACGTTTACGAAACACTTTGTTTTGTCAGGAAAAAATCATTGTCGAAAATACAAAGATATTTCATTGGCATCGATTGGAAAATCTCGTAGGATTAGTTAAGAGGCCGATCTAGAGTTTGAAAGTAACGGATGCACCAGTTTCCTTTAGAGCATGTTTGGAACATGTAGGAATTGAATTTGGATGTAAAGGCCAAGTAATTACTTGGTCAACATGGAATTAGGTGTGATTGGAGATGTGTAATTACAATTTTCAATTTTCAAGGGGAGGTGAGAATTGGTGGCAATTACACTGTGTAATTACAAGGTTACTTTTTACTTTTTTCCCTTTTTGTTTTATTTTAATATATTTTCTTTTATTTTCATTATTTTAATTTCTTTCTATTTTTATTTTACTTTTACCTTTTAATTTCTTTCTAAATTTTAAAATATATTTTTTCGTACATTATTTATATTTTATTTCTCTACCTTTACTTCTTGTGATTCCATATAATTGCTCATATATTTTATTTCTTATTCATTTTATTTTCTTCATTTAGCGTAATTGCGTTATTATTTTAGTTTTTGAAACTACTCCTCCTAATGTTAGAAATAATGAGTCATTAACAAAATTGGAGATACGAATGGGGCCACGGTGTCCCGACCACGTATTTCGTTCCGGTTGTGCTTATCGGGACGAGTTCCCTTATTTGTTGTTTCATTATGGGTGAGTTACATGATTTGCACTTTGTTTACGTGTTACCCCTGTTGGGAGGTTCTATGGGTGGTAGCCTGTGTCTATCGTATGTTGTTCCTATTCATCATTGAGGGTGGTGAGATTAGAAGTGAGTCCCTGTTGTTCATTATGGTAGGTTTTGGTGTGATTTCCTGAGTATTCTTGGTTACGATTTGTGATTTGGCACTCTACCGGGGTGAGAGTTCAGTAACTGTGGTGATTTTATTGGCGGAATTGAGTTCGTGGAAGATTTCAATTAGTATGATGTATATTCGATATGTGATTTAGAGTTGAGGGTGAGACCCTCGTGATTTCATGAGATTTGATATGTTTGAGCCGGGCTACGTGCCGCAGTGGAGAGTTATACCAGGATGAGATCCTTATTGTTTTTCATGTACTGGATTTTCCTATTTAAAAATTGATTCGTAGTATGGTACGGATAGCGAGTTGTGCATGTCGAACTTGTTTGATATTTCTCTTTTGTGTTTCTCTTTATATATTCAGCCATTTTTGTTCTGTGCTTCTTGAGCTTTAACTTGCGGAGTGTGTGTCTGATGGTGTTAGTTGTGACTTGTTGATTTGAGGTCTTCGTGGTTCTTGCATCATCGTCAGTATTGTGGAGATTTAAAACGGGTTCCTATCGGACATGAGGCTAATTGCAGATATATGTTTGCTTACGGGCAGCTATTGTGATCAGAAGTGTTATTACGAGCCTTTATGTGGTGTGTTATGTTGTTTGGTTGTACCTTGTAAGGGTAGGCATGAATTGTTGCAGCTGGTTGAGTCTAATACCGGGTATGGATTTAGAATCGGGTCTTTTGAAAATAAATGAAAGGTGAGAATTTTAACTGAGGCTTATCGGTGTTAGTAGAAAGGCTAAATTATAGTTGGGATGGGGTCGTCAGGCTTATGTGATTGGGGTGACGTGAGATCACCCGGGGGTGTATGTTGGAAGTGTGCATTCAGTGATTGACGACTTCGAGGCGATTCTTGGCACGTTCGAGGAAGAACGTTTGTTTTAAGAAGGGGAGAATGTAACGACCCGACCGGCTCTATTGACAATTTAAGTTCCGCTCAGCGGAATTTGAACTTAAGTAGATTCATAGGATGATTTTGGACTTAGGCGTGCGTCTGGATTTGATTTTGGAGGTCTGTAGGGTGATTTGAAGCATTTCGGCGAAAGTTAAAGTTTGGAAAGTGGAGAGGTTTGACCAATAGATGGCTTTGGTGATATCGGGGTCGGAATGTAATTTCGAGAGTTGGAACAACTTTGTGATGTTATTTGGGACTTGTTTGCAAAATTTGACGTTATTCTGGGTTGGTTTGATAGGTTTCAGCACGAGTTTTAGAAGTTGGAAGAATTGAAAGTTCATAAGTTCGATTCATGGTGAAATTTGTAGTTTCGTCGTTGTTTGATGTGATTCAAGGTCCCGAGCGGGTCCCTGTTAGGTTATTGAACTTGTTGGTATGCTTGAACGGGTCCGGGGGGCCCCAAGCGTGTTTCAGACGAGTTTCAGATGTTTTTCCTAGTCTTGGTCAGGTCTGGTTCTGGTGTCTCGCACCTGCGACACTTTGGAGCGCAGGTGCGGCTCCACTTCTGCATTAGCCTGGTCGCTTCTTTGATCTTTGAGGTCTGGGACTGGCCCGTTTCTGCGAACGCTGGTACGCAAGTGCCAAGGCCGTTTCTGCAGTTCTGTGATCGCATCTGCGAAGGAGTCCGCTTCTGCGGTCCTGTCATCGCTTCTGTGCGCCGCAGGTGCATCTATGTCGTCCGTAGGTGCGGACCTGGGCCTGGTAAGTTAACTTTGCGTATGCGAAGGTTTCTCGCAAATGCGGTTGTGCAGATGCACCTATTTGTCCACAGATGCAGAAGTACTAGGCAGAATCATATAAGTCGAGGGTTGGCCATTTTCTTCATATTTTGAGTTTTAAACTTCGGAATTGGGATCTTCTTCCGGGTTTTTTTCAAGCTAATCGATTGGGTAAGTGTTCTTCACCTAGAATCTAACATATTCCATGATTTTATCTTCATTTTTATCATTTAATTTGTGTTTTGAGTGGAGGAAAATGTTGGTTTTTGAAGAAAGTTTTCAAAATGAAAAATCATGATTTGGGGGACGAAATGGTATCGGAATTTGATAATTTTAGTATGGTTGAACTCGTATCAGAATGGGTGTTCGGGTTTTGTAAAATTTGTCGGGTTCTGAGGTGCGGGATCGGGGGTCGAGTTTTGGTCGATTTCTAGATTTTTATAAAGATTGAGACTTTATGATCCGGAATAGTTTCGTATGAGTTTTATTTGTACTTTGAAGTTATATTTGTTAGATTTGAGCCATCCGGAGGTCATTTTACCCGAGGAGTCCATTTTAGAGTATCAGTTTGTCTTCTTTGAGGTAATTATCTTGCCTAACCCTGTGTGGGGGAACTACCCCTTAGGATTGAGTCTTCTATGTTGATTGTAGTCCATATACGTGAGGTGACAAGTACGTGTTCGGACTTATGTGGTGGAAATCGGCCTTTTAGGGTGTCTAGGTTCTTGTATTCATTGAATATGTGGTTGTACTTGTATGATTACGTTCCTAAATTTCTAGTTTCACCTTTACCTACTTAAGTAGAATTTATTTTCTTCATGATTCACTCTTATTGATATTTGATTCATATGTGCCTTAATTGAGACTGTTATCCCTTCCATTGCCATCATGCATTCTCCCTAACTATTTATCCTTATTTGAAGTTGTAATTAGTCCTTTCTGTAAATGTTCTCCCTTTATTGAAGTTATGGTGATCTTCTCGTTGCCTACCTTTGGTTGAACTGGCTATAACTCTCCCGAAATTATCCAACCTTAAAAGAAGCTTAGGGGTTCTATGCTTTAGTGCTTACCTTCATTTGGAATTATTGGACTCGTGTTAGTTTTCTTGTTTTTGAACCGTACAGTGTGGGACTATTGTTACATATTATTTTCTTCTTTGTTGAGTTGTTCTTATCATGCCTAGTTTTACTTATTGCGGTTCTTCCTTGTTAACTAGTTTTACCTTTTTTTCTTGTGATCGAAGGTTCTTGAGTTGATTTATTTACCGTATCTTGTATTATTATCATTGTTGTTGTTGTACTTGTTGTGGTGATGCACGAGGTTTTTGTTGTGCGGTTGTGGTTTTTGTGATGCACGAGGTCTCTGTCGTGCAGTTGTAGTTATTTTGATGCACGAGGTTTCTATCGTGCGATTGTTGATATTGGGATTTGCACGAGGTTTATGACGTGGCGTGATTACTGTTGATATTGCGAATGTGGAGTGACAAGGTGAGATATGTATATGTGGGTTGCGCATGTGGCATGACAAGGTGGGAACATGATTATGCACGTGTGGCGAGACAATGCAGGCATTTACTTTACTATTGCACACGTGGCGAGACAAAGTGGGCTATGTCAGGGATTGATTTGTGATGTCTTGTGTTGTCCTGGGGGCATTCTTGTTGTTGATAATTGTGTAGTGTTACTCTTATCGGCGTGAACTTTAACTTGTGAAAGTTGTGAAGAAATATTCTACGTGATGTCCGTCTCTTTTCTTATGCTTACTAGTTGGTTTGAAATTATGTTAGGAAACTTGCACAAGCATGCACGTAGTTAAGCATTCTTATTGGCTAAGAGATTTCCTGGATATCGTTGAGTATATATACCCTTGTTGTATTTGCCTTCTATGTGAGAATGGCTCTATAGGAACATGAGTCGTCAGTGCGGTTATGAGGTGTTATGAGGGCATAGGATTCCCAGTGTTAGGGTTCAGGTATTGAGACCCGTGAGTTGTGATTTTTTCGAGGTTTGGTACCTCGTGGAGTTGATAAAAACCTGAAGTAAAGGCAGTTGTAATTGCTGAGCTATTACTTGTCCTTGTTGTATATGTGATTCCGGATTTAGGTTGTGTTCTATTCACTTTTCTGTGTTATTTTTATTGTATTCTGTTGATACTTGTTGTTTCCTTTCTTGTTGCAGTTTCTGTATTGTTAGCCATATTGCGTAGTCTTTATGTAGATATCATATTCTGTTGTTCCTATACTTATACTTGTTCAGTTTATTAGACCAGTAGGTGTCTTGACTGTTCCTCGTCACTACTTCACCGAGGTTAATCTTGATACTTACTGGGCACCGTTGTGGTGCACTTCTGCATATTTTTGTGCAGATCTAGGTATTGCATAGCCGGTTGATCGTTAGCTAGTAGCTCAGATTGCTGTTGTGGAGACTCAAGGTAAAACCTGCTACAACATTCGCAGGTTTCAGAGTCACCGTCCTATTTCGTTCTTACATTGTCTTTATTTATTTCTGAACAGTTGTATTTAGAAGTTGTAGTAAAACTCTATAGATCTTATGACTTGTACTACCGGGTTTTGGGAGTTCGTTTATTGTACAAAGAATTTATTTCAAAACATTTTAGATGTCAATTTATCGTTGTTGTATTTTTCGTAAGTGTTAGGCTTACCTAGTCCTTAAGACTAGGGGCAATCGCGATACCCAACGGAGGAAAAATTGGGTCGTGACAAAAGGGGATTAGTGTTTGGGTGATGGGATATAAGGAAAAGGGTTGGTTTATTATGGGCCGTTGATCATTTGAGATCAACGGCTAAGATGAAAAGGGGAGCGGGGAAGGTCATTTAAACGGGTTGCGACTGGGTTGGTCACATGGGTCATTTGGATTGGGCTAGCATTATTGGACCAAGGGTTTTGGGCTGCCTGTTGGGTCCGAAAATTTGCTTGGGAATTGGTCTATAAATTAAATACACGAAAAATTATATAAAAAATACTTTAAAAAGTAATTAACAAATAATAAAATATTACTTGTGTAGTAAAGTGATTGAAAATAATAACCTATCATTAAAATATATAAAAATACTATTTTGGCACAAATAATGTTATAAAAATATAATTATGCATGAACATAGGCTATTATTGCAATATTAGGTGCAGTCACGACGTGTTCTTAGGGAGATTTGGGTCGTGGCAAGTTGGTATCAGATCTCTAGGTTCATAGGTGTCATGAGTCACAAGCCGGTTTATTAGAGTCTCACGGATCGGTACAGAGATGTCCGTACTTATCTTCGGGAAGCTATGGAAATGTTAGGAAAAAAAATTACACTTCTTTGATTGCTTGTCGTGCGAAAATTATTGATTTCAAAATTCTAAACTTCTGTATTCTATTCTCTCATAGATAGTGAAGAAACGTACATGCGGATATGATGACCAGGCACCCATGCCCCTTGCTAGAGCCACGAGAGACCGAGGCCGGGGTAGAGGCAAATGACGTCCATGTGGTGCAGCCAGAGCACCTGCACGAGCTGCTACAGAGGAGCCCCCAATAGCTCCAGCTGGATGGCAGGCACATGAGGTACTTGTTGCTGCACTAGCCCTCCAAGAGACTCTATCCCAGTTCATGAGCATGTTCAACACCTTAGCTCAGGCAGGATTGATTCCACTTTCTCCTACCATATCTCAGGCCGGGGAAGGGGCACAGACTCCCCCAACCCCTACCCTTGAGCAGCGGGTTCAGGTCGACCAGGTCCCAGAGTTTACACCGGTGCAGTGGGTAGCTCCAGTCGAGCACGAGGCTAGTCAGCAGCTTCTAAGGTGGAGCAACTCATACTTGAGAGGTACAAGAAGTACCACCCTCCTACCTTCGGTGGATTGGCGATGAATGATTCCTAGGGTTTGTGGAGGAGTGCCACCGTATTCTCCGCACTATAGGCGTAGAGGAGTCGAGTGGTCTTTTACTATATTCTAGCTTAGGGGAGTAGCCTATCAGTGGTGGACGCATGGGGCGCAGAGTAGTAGAAGACAATTGAGGTGGACGCATGGTACATACTCTCAAGGACGCATGGGGCGCGAAGTTTGAGCAGTTGCGCCAGGGTACTATGACTGTGTCAGAGTATGCAGTTCGCTTCAGTGATTTGGCCCGATATGCACCGGCCTTGGTTGCCACAGTTTGAGAGAGGGTTCATCGGTTTATTGAGAGACTCCACCCCAGTATCAGGATTAATATGGCCATGGAGTTGGAGATGGATATTTCTTACCAGCAGGTTATGAGTATTGATAGGAGATTGGAGGGCATGCTCGCTCGGGATAGAGAGGAGAGGGAGGCCAAGAGGCCTCGGGAGTCTGGCACTTACATTGGTACTCGTGCCCCAGCTGCAGTTCGCCATGGTAGGGGTTATGTGAGTCACCCAGTTCATTCAACTCTTCCAGCCGCTAATGGTATTCCGGCCCCTTCTAGGTCCCAAGAGCCTTATTATGCACTGCTAGTATCTAGTGTACCTCCTACACGGGGTGCTTTTAGAAGCCAGTCCAGTAGACCTAGCCTGAGCCAGTCATAGCATCCATGCCCTCCGAGAGATTATTTTAAGTGTGGAGATACTCACCATATGGTGAGGGATTACCCCAAACTTAGAAGGGGTGCACCTCCACAAACTTCTCAGCCAACGCGTGCTCTACCAGGTCCCTAGGCTATGATTCCAGCACCAGCTGCCGCCCTGCCTGCTCAGCCAGCTCGAGGTGGAGGTTGAGGAGGTCGAGGTCACCCTAGAGGGGGAGGCCAGGCCAGATATTATGCTCTTCCCGCTCGTACAGAGGCAGTTTCTTCTGACTCTATCATTACAGGTATTGTTTCGGTCTATCATAGCGTCGGTCTTATTTGATCCAAGCTCTATTTATTCATCTGTGTCCTCTTATTTCTCCTCGTATTTTGGCGTATCTTGTGATTCTTTAAGTTCTCCAATTTATGTGTCTACACCTGTGGGAGATTGTTTTGTTGTGGACCGCGTATCGGTCTTGTTTGATTGTTCTTAGTGGTTTTGAGACCAGTGACGATTTGTTATTGATCAGCATGGTAGATTTCAATATTATTTTGGGCATGAACTGGTTTTCGCCCCATTACGATGTTCTTGATTGTCATGCTAAGACTGTGACGCTGGGTATGCCAGGATATCGCGATTAGAGTGGAGGGGTACCTTAGAGTACACTCCCAGCAGAGTTATTTCATTTCTTAAAGCTCAACAAATGGTTGAGAAAGGGTGTGACGTGTATCTAGCTTATGTGAGAGATGTCAGTATTAATACCCCTACAGTTGAGTCGGTTACAGTAGTGAGGGACTTTCCATATGTGTTTCCAGCTGATCTTCTGGGCATGCCGCCCAACAAAGGTATCAATTTTGGCATTGATTTGTCGTCGGGCACTCAAACCATCTCTATTCCTACATATCGCATGGCTCCTCTTAAGCTGAAGGAGCAGTTACAAGAGTTTCTTGATAAGGGCTTCATTCAGCCTAGTGTTTCACCGTAGGGTGCCCCGGTCTTATTTGTGAAGAAAAAGGATGGTTTTATGTGTATGTGCATTGATTATTGCCAACCGAACAAAGTTACAGTAAAGAATAGATATTTGTTGCCTCGCATTGATGACTTATTTGATCAATTACAGGGTGCCAGGGTGTTTTCCAAGATTTACTTACGTTCAGGATACCACTAGTTGAAGATTCGGGAGCCAGATATTTTGAAGACTACTTTCAGGACTCAATATGGTCACTATAAGTTCCTTGTGATGTATTTTGGGCTGACCAACGCCCCAACAACTTTTATGCACTTGATGTACAGTGTATTCCGGCCCTATGTTGACTCATTCATCATTGTGTTCATTGACGACATTCTGGTGTACTCCCGGACTCGGGAGGATCATGAGCAACATCTAAGGACTGTGATTCAGACCTTGAGAGAAAAGAATTTATATGCAAAATTTTCGAAGTGTGAGTTTTGGCTAGACTCTGTGGCATTCTTGGGTCATGTAGTATCGAGTGATGGGATCAAGGTGGATCCAAATAAGGTGGAAGCAGTGCAGAGTTGGCCTAGACCGTCCTCAGCTACGGAGATCTGGAGTTTTCTTGGTTTGGCAGGGTATTATCGTTGTTTTGTAGAGGGTTTCTTATCTATTGCAGCACCTATGACCAGGCTGACCTAGAAGGGTGCTCTGTTTATGTGGACAGAGGAGTGTGAGAAGAGCTTTCAGAAGCTCAAGATAGCTT
Organism: Nicotiana paniculata; assembly: GCA_005239505.1. Lineage (NCBI taxonomy): Eukaryota > Viridiplantae > Streptophyta > Magnoliopsida > Solanales > Solanaceae > Nicotiana > Nicotiana paniculata. Next base: position 5,119 of record ML308582.1, on the reverse strand, counting down.
TCACTACAACTCCAGTATTGGTATTTCCTACAAGTTTGGGTTCTTATACTGTATATTGTGATGCGTCACAGATTAGTCTCGGCATGATGTTGATACAGGACGGTAGGGTGATTTCCTACACGTCCAGGCAACTGAAGGTGCACAAAAAAAACTATCCTATCCACGACCCTGAGTTATCAGCTATTGTTCATGCCTTGAAGATTTTGAGGCACTATTTGTACGGTTTCCCTTGTGAGATTTACACCGATCATCAGAGTTTGCAGCATATGTTCAAGCAAAAGGATCTTAACTTGCGTCAGCGGAGGTGGTTGGAGCTGCTTAAGGCCTATGATATCACCATTTTGTACCATACGGGGAAGTCCAATATGGTGGACGATGCTTTGAGTCACTGGGCGGAGTGTTTGGGAGCTTAGCATATCTACCAACAACAGAGAGGCCCATGGGGTTGGATGTTCACGCCTTAGCCAGCCAGTTTGTGAGATTGGATATTTTTGAACCGAGTTGATTATTGGCTTGTGTGGTCTCTCAGTCTTCTCTTTATGATCGTATCAGAGAGCGTCAGTATGATGACCCCCATGTACTTGTACTTAAGGACACGGTCCAGCACGGTGATGCTAAGGAGGTCACTATTGGGGATGATGGTGCGTTGAGGATGCAGGGCAGGCTATGTGTACCTAATGTGAATGGTTTGCGTGAGTTGATTCTCTAGGAGGCTCACAGTTTGCGGTACTCTATTCATCCGGGTGCTGCGAAGATGTATCAAGACTTGAGGCAGCATTACTGGTGGAGGAGGATGAAGAAGGACATAGTGGAGTATGTAGCTCGGTGTCTAAATTGGCAGCAGGTGACGTATGAGAATCAATGGCTAGGTGGGTTGATTCAAAAGTTTGAGATTCCAGAGTGGAAATGGGATCATATCACTATGGATTTCGTTGTTGGGCTTCCACGGACTCAGTGGAAGTTTAATGAAATTTGGGTGATTGTGGATAGGATGACCAAGTCAACTCAATTCTTTCTTGTGATGACTACCTATTCTTCCGAGCAGGTGGCTCAAGTTTATATCTGTGATATTGTCAGGCTTTATGGTGTACCGATATCTATCATCTCTGACCGGGGTACACAGTTTACATCACGGTTCTGGAGGGCCGTACAACATGAGTTGGCTACTCGGGTGGAGCTGAGCACAACATTTACCCTCATACAGACGGTCAGTCCGAGCGCAATATTTAGATATTATAGGATATGCTCTGTGAGTGTGTGATGGAGTTTGGAGGTTCATGGGATCAGTTCTTGCCACTTGCGAGGTTTGCCTACAATAACAGTTATTAGTCGAGCATCCAGATGGCACCGTATGAGGCTCTGTATGGTAGGCGATGTCGGTCTCTAGTGGGTTGGTTCGATCCAGGCAAGGCTAGATTATTGGGTACAAACTTGGTTCAGGATGCCCTAAAGAAGGCTAAGGTGATTCAGGATCGACTCCGCACAACCCAATCCAGACAGAAGATTTATGCGGATCGAAGGTTCACGATGTTGCATTCATGGTTGGAGAGTGGGTCTTGCTCCGGGTTTCGCCCATAAGGGTGTTATGAGGTTCATAAAGAAGAGAAAACTGAGCCCAAGGTTTATTGACCCATTTGAGGTGTTGCGACGTGTTGGGGAGATTGCTTATGAGCTTGCCTTGCCTCCCAGTCTAGTAGGAGTTCATCTAGTACTCCATGTTTCTATGCTCCGGAAGTATCACGACGATCCGTCTCATGTGTTGGATTTCAGCTCAGTCCAGTTGGACAAGGATTTACCCTATGTTGAGGAGCCAGTGGCTATTTTGGTCAGGCAGGTTCGAAAGCTGAGGTCAAAGAACATTGTTTCAGTCAAGGTCCAGTGGAGAGGTCAGTCGGTTGAGGAGGTGACTTGGGAGACCGAGCGTGATATGCGCAGCCGTTATCCTCATCTTTTCACCACTTCAGGTATGTCTCTATACTCATTCGAGGACGAACGATTGTTTTAAGAGGGGGAGGATGTAACGATTTGGCCGGTCATTTTGAGAGTTATATCCCCGATCCCCTGTTTACTGCTTCCCCTGCACTTTTTTCTGCTTATGGACTTGCCGAGATGTTTTGGTTGTGATTTCGCAGTGTTTTGGGACACTTAGTCCCTAAAACGAAAATTTAAGTTCTAGGATTTTGACCGTAGTTGGAACAGTGTGAAGATGATTCCAGAATGGAGTTTCATCAGTTCCATTAGCTCATTTGGGTGAATTTGGACTTAGGAGCGTGTTCGGATTGTGTCTTGGAGGTTATTAGCTGAATTAGGCTTGAAATGGTGAAAGTTGAATTTTTGGGAAGTTTGATCGGAAGTGGACTTTTTTATATCGGGGTCAGATTCCGATTCCGGAAGTTGGAGTAGGTCCGTAATGTCAGTTCTGACTTGTGTGCAAAAGTTGAGGTCAATCAGACGTGATTTGATAGGTTTCAGCATCGGTTGGAGAAGTTTGAAGTTTTAAAATTCTTTAAGTTTGAATTGGAGGGTGATTCGTGTTTTTAGCATGTTTTGATGTGATTTGAGGGCTCGACTAAGTTCGTATGGTGTTTTAGGACTGGTTGGTATATTTGGTTGAGGTCCATGGGGCCTCGAGTGAGTTTTAGATGCTTAACGGATGGAAATTGGACTTGTGCATATTGCTGAAGTTTTCAGGCTTCTGGTGTTTCGCACATGCAGTGGAGAGACCGCAGGTGTGGGATCACACGTGCGTAAGGTCAAGCGCAGAAGCGGATTGGGATGTGTGGTCAGGGGTCACAGGTGCGAGGGAAAGAAACACAGGTGCGGAGCAAGATAGCAGAAAAGGACCATAGTCCGCAGGCGCGCAATCGCAAGTACAACCATTTTATCGTAGAAACGGACCCACCCCTCTTAAGTCATTTCTGCACATGCAAAAGAAATTTCGCAGGTGCGGCGTCGCAGGTGCGACTGGAAGCCCGTAGATGCGAAATCGCGAGGCAGAAAAGGGTCAAGTTCGAGGGTTTTATCCCATTTTCAATTTTTGGACTTTGACAGCTCGGATTAAGGCGATAATTCAAGGACTTTTTAGAGAGAAATTTGGGGTAATGATTCTTATCTTGTTTATGGTTATATTCCATTAATCCATAGTTGATTTCATCATTTAATTAAGGTATTTGGGTGAGAAGTTTGGGAGAAAATGTTGGATTTTCTTCAACTAAGTTTTTGAGTTTTGATTGGGATTTTAATATCGGATTTGGATAATGTTGGTCGAGTGGACTCGTGAGTGAATAGGTGAGTGTTCATATTTTGTGACTTTTACCCAATTCCGGGACGTGGTCCTGGGAAGGCTCTTTTAGGGTGATTTTTGAATTTCTTGTTAAAGTCTTGATTTCATTAATTAGCTTAGTATGTTATAGTTGTATTTATGATATGTAATCGTGTTTGGCTAGATTTTGGCCATTCGGAGTCAGATAATCGAGGAAAAGGCATTCTTACAGATTGATTTGACCTTGGTTCGAAGTAAGTGGTTTCTCTAACCATGTGTAGGGGAATCCCCTCAGAAATTGGTACTGTTGTGATATGTGAGCTCCGTGTACGTAAGGTGACGAGTGCATACATAGGCTATTCATTGTAAAACCTGATTTTTACTAAGTAGTAACCTGTTTTCATCTTGTCGGAGGGAGTTTTGGGTCGTGACATTTAGCTAAAACTAAAAAGAAGTATGATAACTTGTGAAATTGATAAAATTATTAACTGGAATGAATTTTAAGTTGAATAAATTGATTGACATGGTTGATGACTTATAAGAGATAGTTCCTTCCTTTATCGAATTAGCTAAAGGAAATACGACGAACAATCATCTTTTTCAGGAACTTACATTTTTTTCTTTAACTTTATTATAGAAACATGAACGTCAAAGCAAAATTCTAAACCAGAAAAATTTCTCTAAAATATTGATCAACTTTTATGCCCTTTATTAAATCTAAAATATCTTTTTAAAGAAATAGTAAATGTCAGTTAAAATTATAATTTTAAGGATTTTCCTAACATTTAGGACCTTAAATTCAATTTAAAAACTTGTCATTTGACAACAACAACAACAACAACAAAAAACCCAGTGAGATCCCAACATGTGGGGTCTGGGGAGGGTAGTCTGTACGCAGACCTTACCGCTACCTAATGCAGGCAGATAGGTTGTTTCCAATAGACCCTCGGCTCAGGAAGGGAAAGAAGAAGAAGAGGAAAATAAGGACAGAAGAAAGAAGGGAGTTAAAAGAAAAAGGGAGAGGTAAAATATAAGTAGTACCAAATAACAGCAACATGGAATGCAATACATGAGGAGAATTGGTGACATGCATGCTACTAAGACTATCGATGAACAAATAAAAACTACCCACTAACCTTCTACCTGTAACGACCCGACCGGTCGTTCCGTGAAATTTTCCCCGTTTCCCCTATTCTTTGCTTTGTCATGTATTGCTTAACCTAATTATGTTGTGTTGGGTCGGTTGGTTCGGGTTCAAAGTGGTCGTGGTGAGAAATGAGACACTTAGTCTCTTAAGTTGGCCTTACTAGTTGGAAAAGTCAACTGAGAGTTGACTTATAGGTAAACGACCTCGGAATGCGGATTTTAGGGTTCGAATATCTGCGTTAGGTGATTTGGGACTTAGCAGTGTGTTCGGAATGTGGTTTAGAGGTCCGGAGCAGAATTAGGCTTGAATTGGTGAAATTAAGTTTTTGACAATTTTTGGTCGCAGTGGAAAATTAGTTATCGGGGTTGGAATGGAATTCCAAAAGTTAGAACAGGTTCGTAGCGTCATCTTGGATGTGTGTGCAAATTTTTAGGTCATTCAGACGAGTTTTGGGTAGTTTCGTCATTGTAGGTGATTTTTGGAAAGTTTGAAAATCCTTAGGCTTGAATCATGGGTTGATTTGATGTTTCAGTGTTATTTTGGGTGTTCCGAGGGTTTGACTAAGTTTGGGTGATCATTTATGACTTGTTGGTTCTTTTGGTTGAGGTCCCGAAGGCCTCGGGATGAGTTCGGATGGGTAACGAAGGAGTTTTCGGCTTTAAAGGGTGCTGGTGTGATCTGTTCTGTGGTTTCCGCAGATGCGGGGGGGG
>ML308579.1:571-42396 GCA_005239505.1 Nicotiana paniculata | reverse complement strand
ATATTTACTTTGGACTACGGGACGGTATCCCGTGAGATCCCCCTGCAAATTTACTTTGGACTATGGGATGGTATCCCGTGACATCCCCCTGCATATTTACTTTGGACTACGGGACGGTAGCCCGTGAGATACCTCTGAAAATTTACTTTGGACTACGGGACAGTATCTCGTGAGATCCCCCTGCATATGATGGACTATGGGATGCTATCCTGGGAGATCCTTCGGATATACATATGATGGACTACGGGACGGTATCCCGAGAGATCCTTCGGATATACATATGATGGACTACGGGACGGTATCCCGAGGGATCCACTAGAAAGTTGAGAAAAGGACTACAGGACGGTATCCTGGGAGATCCTCATTGTTACCTTTGTTATCGAGCTGTTCATATTTCGTGTTTACTCTGTTCTTGTGTTTGTCATTTCCTTGTTTGACATGTCTTATTTCACGGCTGTATTCATTATTTCTGTCTGTCTTTCATACTGTAAATTCCTATTATATTGTTTAACCTCAGTAAGGCCCTGACCTTCCTCGTCACTACCCGACCGAGGTTAGGCTTGGCACTTACTGAGTACCGATGTGGTGTACTCATGCCCTTTCATGTGCATGTTTTTCATGTGCAGATCCAGGTACCTCCACTCAGGCGTATTATCCCCGAGGTTGAGTGATACAGTAGAGACTTCGAGGTACATCTGTCGCGTCCGCAGACCAGGAGTCTCTATCTTATTTCAGCTTTTTGTGAAAAGTTATCCTTCCTTACAGTTGTATAGACATTCTGGAGTTAGAGCAGTGTATTATATTCCGTTAGCCTGTGGTTCCCGTGAGTTTCCGGGTTTTGGGGTGATATTGTAGACCTCCGTAGTATTTTGGGTTGTATATGCCAAGTGGCATTTATATACAGTCTTTCTTTTAGATTGCTTAGCTTTCTTTTACTTAATTATTTCGCAAATTATGTTGTTATTCCGCATTGCTAGGCTTACCTAGTTATAGGGACTAGGTGCCGTCACGACATGTTCACGGAGGGCGAACTGGGGTCGTGACATTATGGTTGATATTCGGACATTTTGTAAGTATAAGCGTTATGGCTCATTGTGTGTTTTCTTTAGATTATTATGTGTGGATCGGGTGACACACCACCACGGGTATGTTGTTTGGATCGGATGGCACGCCGCCACGAGTATCATGGTTGGATCGAGTTGCACGCCGTAATAGTGTCATGTGTGGATCGGGTTGCATGCCGCAACAGTGAGATGTGGAGTACAGTTCCCTATATCTATTCTTGTGTGTTTTATCCCTCATTTTCTGAGGAAGGTTCAAGACATCTTTTCAGTTGTTTACTTAGTTACGCAGGTTGAGTAATTCCTTCCAAGTTTCGTTTTCCTTATGTATCACATTCGAGTTGGTAGATTATTGGCACATTATGGCATCATGTGAGACCTTTGAAAGTGTTTGAGATGGCTTATTTCCTGAGCCGCTTGTACTGGGTAAGACGATATTATTGGACCTGGGATCAGTGCAATCAGATTTATATAAGGCATATTAAAGAGCAAATGTCGTTATTTAGTTCATGATGAGGTAATGGTTCTTGTCAGGAAGAGGGGCTCAATGAATTGTTGACTCGGCAGTTGGTTATGAATTTCTACACATCCCCTCCGTCGTGGCAATATTGCAAGAGTTGGAACAGGACTTATATGTGTCATGAGGTGTGTGGTGGGCATCGGATTCGTGAAATTGTTGCTATTATTGTCGGAGGATGTTATTAAGGTCACGTGGATTATGCGGTGTATGGTGTGAATTCAGAAAAGGTATACAATCATGTTTCGGTGCAGTGTGTAGTGACTGATACGGTGTTCGTATGTTGAAAGCAGGCCAGTGGAGAATTCTAGATATTGGAATTTGGCTCTAAGGCTTATTTGGAAAAATAAAAGACAGGATCTTCGGACTGGCTTAAGCTAAAGTGCACAACTGGGTTGTGGTAGCACGGGTAGGTGCACGAGGTGTTGAACAATGATTTCGGCATATTCCGGAGTAGATCTTAGCACGTTCGAGGACGAACGTATATTTGAGTGGGGGAGAATGTAACGACCCGAACGGTCGTTTTGAGCCCTAGCGCGTCATTCGGCGGCTCGAGGACTTGAGTAGCTTCACTTCAGGTATTATGACTTGTACGCGTGGTCAGAATTGAGTTTCGGGAAGTTCAGAGTCGATTTGGAAAGAAAATTCTCATTTGGGAATCTTTAAGTTGGAAGAACTTACTAAGGTTTAAATTCTGAGTAAACGACCTCAAAATAGGGATTTGAAAGTTTCAATAGGTTCGTATGATAATTTTGGACTTGGGCGTATGTCCATATCGGGTTTTGGATGACCCGGGAGCGTTTCAGCGCCTATTGTGGAATGTTTGGGTTGAAGCGTATTTCAATGTTATCAATGTCCGTTTGGTATTTCGATCCTGGTAATAGCTCTGCATGGTGATTCTAATCTTAGGAGCGCGTCTATATGTGGATTTGGAGGTCTGTAGATCGTTTCAGGGTCATTTGGCGAAAGTTGGTTTGAAAGTTTTTTAGAAGTTTGACCTGGAGTGGACTTTTTGATTTCGAGGTCGGATTCCGATTCCAGAAGTGTGAGTAGGTCCGTAATGTCAATTATGACTTGTTGCAAAATTTGAGGTCAATCAAACTTGATTTGGTAGGTTTCAGCGTCGAATGTAGATGTTTGAAGTTCTAAAGTTCACTAAGCTTGAATTGGGGTGTGATTCGTGGTTTTAGAATTTTTGATGTGATTTGAGGCCTCGAGCAGGTTCGTGTTATGTATTGGGACTGGTTGATGTGATTGGACGGGATCCCGGGGACCTCGGGCGTGATTCGGGGGTGTTTCGGACCAAGTTTGGGTGTTTGGATGCTGCTGGTTTCTGGTGTATCTAGTAAGCATCGCGATCGTGGTAAAAGGGATGCGATCGTGAAAAGGAACTGGATCTAGAGAGGGAAATGTTCATTGCAAACGCAATAAGGAGTTCGAGAACGCGGAAAGGCATTGGATTACCCTTCGCGAACGCGACAGGGAGTCGCGAACGCGTAGAAGGATGGGGGCTAGGGGACCTAGAGCCGTTTAGCCTACGCGAACGTGAGGCTTGCCCTGCGAACGTGTAGCAGTGGGGACTGAAGGCTTCCGAACGTGGACCTTTGGTCGCGAACACATAGTGGAAATTCAGGGAGGCAGCATTAGCCTTCACGATCGCGAAGGTATTCCCGCGATCGTGAAGAAGGGTCGCTTGGGTAGTGTATAAGTTTGCAAAAACAGAATTTGCCCATTTCATCTCATTTCCTCCATGGGAGATGACCTAGGGGTGATTTTGGAGCTACATCTTCATTATCTATGTCAAGGTAATTCCCACCTATTGCAAGTTAAATACTTGGATTATATATAGATTACATGGAAATTCATGGAAAATTAGTGGAAATTTGTTGTTTTGATAGAAAACCTAGCAATTGGTATTTTTGAAATTTTTTCATGAATTTGGGCATGGAATTGAGAATAAATTATATGTTTGAGTTCGTGATGCTATGGGTAATGTTTATGCAAGTGGGCATGAGGGTGATTTTATCGACTTTTTGAGCGGAGTTGGAAATTATTGTAAATTGAATTATAATGAGTATTAGAGTATATATTTATGGATTTGCACACTTATTGACTAGTTTTGGAGCGATGGGCATCGGTTTGAGTTGTTGGAAAGGCTTTGGAGCCGGTTATGGAGTTTCGGAGCGAGGTAAGTCTCTTTTCTAACCTTGTAAGAGGAATTAACCCCATAGGTGAATCAAATCATTATATGCTTCTATTTGTGGGGGCTGCGTATAGACGAGGTGGCGAGAGTTCGTATGTAGCTACTAACTATGCTTATGTCGGGGTAGTATAGGACCCAAATCATGTTATACTTGCGTTTTTTGCACCCTACTTATTAATTTAATTGTGTAAATCATATTGGAACTTGACAAGGAATTGTAAAATATTAAACTTAATTTACTTGAGTTTTGGAGGGGTCATTTGACCGTTAATGAGAATTGGTATTTATTTGAATATTATCCCCTTAATAAATCTTGAATTTGTTGTTTTAATATATTCTATTTTTGTGGAGCGGGTCAAGCGCCTCGGTAGCAGATAGATGCATCTATGATTCGTGTCGTTCGACCCTCGGTAGTGCACAGTTTAAATATTTTATGTTGGATTGGCCCGTACGACCTCGGCATGAGTTGCGCATGATAAATCTTTGGAACTAATAATAATTGATATTGCTTCTTTGGCTTGAAATATAAATTGGTAAATGATGAAAATAAATTTGGGGAATCCCTATTAGTAGAAGAATTGTTTATTTATTTTCTTGTTCTTGAGCTTTCAGTTGTTTCTACATAACCCATGCTTAATTATAATATCGATATTTTATGGTTATCCCATAGTAAGTGTCGGAGTAGACCCCTTGTCACTACTTCCTCGAGGTTAGACTGGATACTTACTCGGTACGCGTTGATTTACGTACTCATACTACACTTGTTGCACATTTCTTTGTAGGTGCATATATGTCTAGTGGCGTTGTGGGCGCATAGGCGCGGTTATTGCGAAGATTTAGGTGAGCTGCATCCTATGTTACGAGCCCGCAGCACACAGAGTCTCCATCCGAGTTATTTACACCCTCCTGTCTAATTGTATCCCATACAGATGTGGTATTTTACTGTATTTCCTAGTTGATGCTCATGCACTCGTGACACCGGGTTTTGGGGGTGCTTATGGGTTGTTCAATATTGCAGTTGTAAAAATATTGTCATTTACTCTGTTATCTCTTACTATTTGAATTGAAGGAAATTATGATTTCAAAAATGCTAAATGAATAATGAAGTTAATCATTTAATTATAGGTTTGCCTGACAGCAGTGTTAGCGCCATTACGACCTTTAATAGATTTTGAGTTGTGACACAAGAGAATTTATTGAGTGCCTCCACTTAATTGTTAAACTATTGCTTATGAGAACAAAATTATCTATATCAGTTTGATATAGGTTATATATGAAAGTATATTACATTCTCCCCTCACAAATGGTTCAGGGTCAGGAATCAAATAATTTCATTGTATTATTATTGATGTGTGGTGTATATTTTGAATAACACCATAACGCACAGAGATGAGATTTTAAAGTTGCAAAAGCAAGTTAGTTTTTCTAACATGAGGGAGAGACAGGATAAATAGGAGAAAAAGTTACGTGGAATTAATTATCAGTTGTACATTTAGATTCTTGAATAAGATAATATGAACTTGAAGTTCATAAAAAGATAATTCATCTACAATATATTGCAAAACATGTCAGACGCATTTGCGGACCTAAAGAAAGTAACTATACTCTCATTGCAAATGCTCCTATTAGAATAAATCCTAAAAGGACAAAGTCTATGGTACGCTTAAAGCGTATAGACAAATTAGTTTCAAATAAAATTATTGATAAAGAAGATGAGCAAATGATCATAATAAGGAGGCAAGTGATCTAGAAGATCCCATGACATAATACTTCATAAAATCTCAGGAGAGGTTCAGGTACCGAAAAATATGAAAGAAGAGATCTCTATGTTATGTCTTTAAGAAAATATGTTGGAACCGATATAAAATGTTCGTCGACGACACTTATGATAGCGCTAAATATAGATGGGGATCTTAAGTTTGTCGAATACAAAGACAAAAATATTGGCCAAATGAAAGAGACACAATTTGAATAGAATTGGTTTCATATGAAAGACGTGTAATTTTGGACATGCAGTGCAAACACTCAAAAGTATAAAGTCAATGTGTGTGCAATAACTTTCATGTATCTTATATGTCTGGCATGACATGAAAACATGATATGCATTTAAAGTCTATTTATATGGCTTATTAGACTATACTTATATGACAATCCATGAATGATTTAAAATGTTTATAGCATATACAATTCTTGGAGAATTTCTTGCTCCCAAATTACCACATCCTAAGTGTAATCTGTGCACGTATATATCTTGCTATAACTATACGCATGATAATATGATAGCAAGAGTTTTTGCCCCTATGTGATTCTATTGAAAGGACGATTCCAACAAGATCATATGAAGACAATATATCTCTATCATGAATAATAATTTCAAAGTGCAACATATTCATTCAAGTTAATATGTCTGATTTGTTTATCAAATCTCTACCAATAATCTTTTGAAGATGGTGCACAACATTGGAATGTGAAGGTTCAAAGATGTGAATTAATTGTCTCATCATGGGGAGTTAATACGTGTTGTACTTTTTTATCCTTACAAGGTTTTGTCCCATTGGATTTTCCTTGCAAGGTTTTTAACAAGGCAACCAAAAGGCATATTTCTAAACAGGTGTACTCTTTTTCTTTCACTGGAATTTTTTTTCACTAGGTTTTATTTTAGTTAAGGTTTTAACGATGCACATTATCTATTGAATAGAAATTCAAGGGGAATATTATAAATAGAATTGTATTTAAGGCAAATCTCTATATTTTGGAGAGATTTAAGAACTTGTTACTTAGCGGCTAAGTCACTTTTCCCTATAAATAGAGGGGTCTTATTCCATTATAATTCATCCCAAATTACTAAGAATTTCCCCTCTCTGATTTTCTCTATAATACTTTTCTTCTTTTATTGTTTTATAGCATATAAGCACTAACTAATAACCTATTAAAGTAATCAATTTACTATTAGGGGTCGTTTGGTATGAGGTATAAGAAGGTATAGTACTGGTATAAAAATTTAATATCACCTTAATACTTCGTTTGGTTAGCAAACCAGGTACAAGTTATCCCAGGATTAAAACTAACACCGGGATAACTTATACCTTATGGGGTCGTTTGGTTGGAATACGATTTATACCGATATAAGTTATTTCGGTATAAGTTATATTGGGATAAGTTATGCTGGGATTAGTTATGCTGGGATTGTTGTTTATTCATTGTTTGGTATGTTGTATTAAGAATGACAATTGCATAATTTCTAAGAAGAAGTTATAAGTTATACCGGTGCTAATGACTCCACCTTCTATAAGGTATAAGTTATCCCAGTGTTAAAATTAACACCAGGATAACTTATACCTGGTTTGCTAACCAAACAGAATATTAAGTTGGTATTAAATTTTTATACGACCCTTATACCTTCTTATACCTCATACCAACGACCCCTATAGAGGGTGGGGTAATTAGCACATGTATAACTTATACATTCTTCTTACAAATTATGCAATTGTCATATTTAATACAACATCCAAACAGTGGATAAAAAATAATCTCAGCATAATTAATCCCAGCATAACTTATCTTAGCATAACTTATACCAGTATAACTTATCTCAGTATAAGCCGTATTCAAACCAAACGACCCCTTACATGTTAAACTATATAAATAATGTAAACTATGTATACACTGTTAATATATATAAACTTAAATCATAAAAAATAAAAAATAAAAAATAAAAAAATTGCTGGATATTAAAAAAAGTACGTCCCGCCTTTACTTTTTCAAAATGAAAGAATGAAATCAGTCAATATTTATATAGGATTCCTTGTCACAAAAGTCAAAAAAAGGCGACCGTTACACAAAAGTCCCTCCTTTTCTTATCTCCTACTACTAAATTCATTATTATTATTATTATTATCCCTTTTCATTTTCTTTGATTTTCAAATTCAAAACTGACCGTTGCAAAAATCTTTCCTTTTTCTATTACAACCAAACTCCAAATCCCATTCATAAAATCACTCCCTTGTTCATTCTCCAAAACTCACAAACCCTTCCAAGAAAAAGTGTGAAAAAAAATCTGAATTTCTCAAATGGCACTCAGATCTCTCGATAACGCTCTCCCAGTTGCACTTGAAAGACCCAAAAAACAAGCAAAAGTCATAGCAGCAGTAAACCAAAATCAGAAACAGCCTGAAATTGTTGTCAATGATGAAAACAAGGCCCCTGTGCCAGATTCCACCGTTGATTACATCCCATCTGAAAATCTTGAACCTATTGCTGACCCAGATAGCAAAATCCAGGTAACTCTATTTTTCTGTCAGTATAATTTAACTTGTTACAACAGGTTTTCACTTCAAGATTGATAGAAATAGTTACCTATTGGTGTAGGTTAATTTAATCTATACCCCATCCACGTCGTATATACGTGTTAAAAGATTTTTCACTAAATAATCAATTTGAACCCAGTAAATTAGACATGATGTGGTAGAATTCTGAATCTGTATTTATAAAGTTTAAATCACGAATCTGCTTGTGGGGAGAACCCTCTTGTTGTTTCTTCTCTTTTTCTTGTAACTAAAGATTTTATAACCATTGTAAATTTCAGGGACTTGTTGAAGGGTTGGAATCTAAAGATTGGTTGGAAATTTGTCTCTCACTGAATGATACTAGGCAATTTGCGCTGTTTCACTCTGCTCTCTTGCTGCCAATTTTGTAAGTTCATTTTTTGAATTTATGGAAATTGTGTTGTTTGATTTTAGCTGTTTGAAGGAGGGGTTTCTTTTTTACTTATTTTTATGTGGTTTTGCAATGGCAGGGACAAAGTTATGTTGGTGATTGTTAAGGCAATGAAAAATCCAAGAAGTGCTCTCTGCAAGACTTCTGTCATGGCTTCAGCTGATATCTTCAAAGCATTTGGTGATAAGTTATTCGAATCACCTATTTCTGATGCATTTGAAAATGTGGTATATATCTGCCCTTAAGGATCTTGTCATAATATCGAGTAGATAACATTCTAGTGCATTGTCTAATGATGATTTAATTTGATTGTTTTACAGCTTTTGCAGCTGCTGCTGAAGGCTTCTCAAGACAAAAAGTTTGTTTGTGAAGAAGCAGATAAGGCACTTAAGGCAATGGTAGAGTCAATGACTCCTCTTCCTTTGCTCCATAAGCTTCACACCTATGTGAAACATTCCAACATGAGAATCAGAGCTAAAGCTGCAGTCTCAATTTCAGATTGTGTTTCTAAAATGGTTGGTTACTTATACATTCCCTTGAACTTACAACTCATTTCTTTCCAGAATGTAACTGCTGCAGCATTTTGCTAACACAAACTAATGGTTGGCATTTCTATTCTAGGAACGGGATGGAATGGAGGAGTTTGGATTCGTTTCGTTGGTTCAAACTGCTGTAAATTTGCTTAACGATCGACTCCCTGAGGCAAGAGAAGCAGCTAGAAGTATAGTGGTTTCAGTATACGAGGCGTTGACACAGAACGAAGAGCAGAAACAAGAGACATGGCAAGACTTTTGCCAGTCTAATCTTCCAGCAATTCATGCACAAGCCATGGTTAAAATTGTATCTTCCCAGTAGACTTTATAAAAAGACAATAGTAGTACCAGCAAATTCATGTATTATCATTTTGTTCCCAAAAGCTTGTTTGAGAAATATTTTAAGTGAAATAATAATCTTCACTCACAAGTCTTCAACTTTTTTTCCAAGTGAAATTCTTGTCAAGAACAATTCCAACTTCACCAAATAAATAGGCTACTACCATAAGCAAAGATCACAGAACTCTAAAAATGCTGATGACAAAAACAATGCCTCATGAAATATAGTTCATAGAGCTTGCTGCAATGACTATGATTGAAATCTTCTTTCAGCATACCCATCCATAAGCAAAGATCACAGAACTCTAAAAATGCTGATGACAAAAACAATGCCTCATGAAATATAGTTCATAGAGCTTGCTGCAATGACTATGATTGAAATCTTCTTTCAGCATAGCAATCCGCTGCAACATATAGCAATCCGCTGCAACATATAGAAAAGTACAACCACAAATAAAAAAATGGAAAATTGTTTAATTTATATATGCACACAAATAATATGGGGTTGTGAATGTTTTACATTGATGTATTCTCAACAAATGCACATTGTGCATGAGTTCTCCAAGCCTCGTAAATAGACAGAAAAAAGGGTAGCTGCTAGTAAAAGAATAAGGAAATAAAAAGCTCTATTTGATCTTTCAATGATTTTTCAAGTAAAGCAAAACAAGATTGTATCCCACAGATAAAATGCTCTATGTTGGTCCATTGAAAAGATAGAGAGACTTTCTTGTATCTGCTGCAATCAAGGACGGGCAGCTTCAATCTCATTAGCATAGATGCCAAGATATCACCAAAAATTCTCCAGAGGATCTATTCTTCTTCAACAGAGATTATTCTGGTTCAACCAATGAGAGCAAGGCCATCTCAACATCAGTTAATGGTTGTCCAGCATAAAGCTTCAGTTTCCCCTTCTTCACAACGATTGCCTTCATAGCATGTGATCTAATTGCCTCAATAAGTTCCTGAAGATATAAGAATAAGTGAATGGTCAGAATCTAAAAATTGCATGGTACATGCACAAGTTGAAATTCAGTTACACATGCAAAGGTTCATAGATACTGTTTTAACCAACTTTTCTTTAGTGGACTTTCAACAGTACTAATAGTCCTTGAAAGGGTAGTAGGGTGGTTGTTCTCAAAAAATTAATAAGGTCCTTAAAATGCAATTGGAATAGAATGCAATTTATGGAAATAACATAAAGATACTCAGACAAGCTTAATATTCTTACTTTAACAGGAAAAGGGACAATTTCAGCACTGAAGTCTCCTAAATCATCAAAGAAGGACTCCAAGAGATAACAAAAATTGGTGGCATCACCGCGATCTTCAAAGGCAACTGTATGAGATGAGCTACCATTCGCATTAGAGCTACTTTTTACGGCAAATAATCCTTCTGGTCCTTCATCTTCATGACCTCTCCGCATGCGTATAACCTGCATAATAACATGCACGTTAGTAACCGAAGCATGAAGCAAAAGCCACAGCAAACACATTTATTCAGACTTTGGAAAATTGGAAACAGACAGGATAGGAAACAAAAACATATCTATCTGACATAGGATTAAGATTTGTCCATTCAAAACACATTAACATATAAATTTTGACTGTGAATATCCAATATAAGGTCAATGAATCACACAAGAGCATTGTCAAGTATCTTTCTTGCTATACTGAATCACTGGTACTTAAACAACCGGATGTCAGCAATATACCAACTAGAAAAGTTCTCTGATCTTAACACAAATATGCAAGTGCCTCAGTAAGGGAATCCGTGAAATATATGAAACAAAATTATTGGGGAGAGCAATAACCAAAGGAAGAGGGTAAGGTTACACAATATGCAAGGGAGATAAAAATGGCTGGTTAAAGCACTTCTAGCACGATGCTACATCAAAACTGATAAATATTTCTCACATGATAAGACAAGGATCACAGTTATCCCAAAATAAGAAAGAAAAAAAAAGAGACTAGGCAATGATCCCAAGTTCAAGTAAACTGCAGTAACATCACATGGTTTCAGTTCAACAAATTGGCTTCCTCCCAGACTTCCCACCTTTCAAAATCTAAACAGGGCTCAGATCATTTTTTTTTTTTCTTTTGACATCACCAAGTTTGCTGTAATACTTGGAACCACAAATAGTGGGAATACAAGCTGTCGAAAACAAACAAGTAAGAAGTGATCATAGATCCCATATACATACAAGAACATAAGGAAGACTGAACCACCACAAGTCAGTATCATTTCCTGATTTCATACCCCCGTTTGGTTTCACTACTTTTTGGTCCTTAAAGTCCTCCATCTTTGAAGCTCCATTTCGATTTGACTTCTTGTGTCTGTTCATTGTTGTAGTACTCTTCATACTATGTGATTCTTTTGAGTCCACAACTTCAACCAAAGTGTTTCCAGTATTTGAAATAGTTCCTGTCTCCTGAATTGGTTCTTTTGAGTCTACAGCTTCAAACAAACTGCTCCCATTATTTCTATCTACCGAAATATCTGTAGGTTACAACCAAAACAGTGCAGTACATTAAAATGCATCTCTCGCTAATTACAGGAACTAGTGTAACAAGAGACAAAATTGGTTCCAAGATTTCTCTCATTGTTTTTCAGCAGTTACTCAATAGGTGAAAGACATAAAGGTTTAACACTATAAAGTACAATTTCAGAAGATAATCAATAGATACAAACCTTGGGCAGCGATAAAGCGTGTCATTACATAAAAATGAAGCCAGTTAAAAGGGTTTAGAATGTTACCGATTCCTGGTTCAGATTCCTCCAAGTCTGATGCAATTCTTTTTTTCTCCCGCCCTCTCGTCTCCAATGAATTCTTCTTGACAGATTTGACAACATCAACTTTTCCACCTTCAACTTTTTTAATACTCCTTCCTTTTTTCCGCCTCAGGTTGTTTCCGGATGATTTCTTCATCCGTACAGGTGTTTCGGAATCTGCCTCTTCAGTGTTCTCTTTTCTCTCTATGCTTTCACCAAAATTCATGATAGCACCTCTGTGAGAATCAAGGGTGAACAGGTCTACCTCATCATCGCCTGACACGTCGACCCCACCTTCTCCATTTCCGTTCTTTAGTACTTCAGTGCTGCCTTCCACGGTTTTTTCTCCATTTGTACCAGCACTTGGATGTTCAGGGGGCACAAAACCCTTTGGTTTATCACTTGGCTTACTGCCGAAATCTCTAAATGTATGCCTTCTTTTAAATATTAAAGCAGCATTAAGCTCTTTCTCATCCAAATTAACACCATCTTTCCTGCCATTTTTATCAACATCCACCCTTGGATAAGTAACAGAATTTGCAGGCTGCTTGTCGCTACCCTTCTCCAGTCTCTTTCTCATCTTGATTAATCGTTCGTCAACTTCCTTCTTTATTCCAATTTTAACATCACTATCTTCTTCATCCTCGCTCTCCTCATTGACGTTACTTCCCTTCGTCTCCAACCTCTCCTTCTCTCTTGCCTCCCTTGCCATATGTCGAATTTCCTTGATCTTTTTCTCCATTTCAGTCTCATCCACAAATACAATACCCCCATTTTCACCATTTTGCTTTCCATCTCCATTCACAAACATTCTCAATTTGTACTTACTTTTACCTTCCAAATCCAAATCCAGGACTTCATTTTTATAGCCATTACGATCCGAAGTTCCATTTTTTCCACTATAATCAGCTGAACCAAGTACCCAAACAGCACAAACCGTTTGAAATACAAAGGCTCCAACTACCCACAACCCGAATTTCAGTAACGAGCTTTTAGTAAAGACACCTGTAGTTGCATCAACAACTCATTTTTACAGCCATTAAGGTCTTAAAAGTTTTAACTTTTATAGCATAAATCATCAAAATTCACTACAGGGGTTTTAGAAAAATGTACCTGCAGATGCATAAACAACTCCGGCAGGGCCTGAAACTTCTGACAGCCGGAGTTCTTGATTTTCCGACGTGTTCAGCTCGTCTCTGGCGGCTAGGTCGGAGGAAAAACTGTGGGTTTGTTGAAGTGGGGTTTCATAGAAAGTACCTCCAGTGTCATTAACAACTCCGGCGGGCTCTGAAACTTCCAGCAGCCGGAGTTCTTGATTTTCCGGCAGTTTCAGCTCGTCTTCGGCGACTTGGTCAGAAGGAAAAATGTGAGTGTGTTGAATTGGGGTTTCAAGGGGACTTATTATTGGTTCAGTTCGGGGGTTTATGTAGGGTTTAGTTAGGGTTTTGAGTATTTTTGGACGGAGATAGTTTTTTCTCTTTGTGAATTTTCTTGGGCGCGGTGTAATTACGGCACATGCTAGCAAAAGGGGTTTCCTTGAAAGGAGAGCGTGAGGTCGAACGAAACATGGTGAAGTGCTGTAAGCTCCCGCCATGGTTGTGGAGTTTGGACCTCAACACTCAAATGTGACTTTGCAATTTTTCTTTTATTTTTTATAAATCATTATAGCATTATGCTTTTTATTAAAGGATAAATTAGCAAGAGCATTTCACTTTACTACCCACCTCTCGACTTGAACTTTTCTTTTGACTTATTGGTTAGTAATATTACAATTTTTTTACGGTGTTAAAATAAACACCTCTTCTAGAGCCGTCAAAGTTGAAATTTTTTTAGCTCATTTAAAATTGAGGATTATAAGCCCGGTTCAAGTCACTACACTGATCCTTGAGGCTTGACCGAGGCTATATCTGGGTCGACCCGTAGGATAAAAATTAATTAAATTTAAATTTAGATATTTAATATTTAATAAAAGTAAAAACTAAAAAAAATATTAACTATAATCCCCTTTCTCCAACCTAGTTTGTTCATTTATCCTTCCATATCAACTAGAATTTAGATTTTTTATATGCATGTAGTATAACAAGACTAGTTTTTATTTTGCTTACTTAACAACGAACCAGGAAAGTTTTAAGTAGTCAATAATAATCTTTTTCAAAAGAAAATATTACTTTAAGTAGTTAATTATTAGTTTGGTTACTTTAATATATTATTAATAATTAAAATGCTCTTCAGTATAGAAAAAGACCAAGTTTTAATACCCAAAGAAAATTGACAACACTAGCAAACTTCATGCATTTTAAAATTTTATGGACTATAATGATGAAATCACTAAATGGTGTTAAACCTAAAGTAAAAACCTCAACATATAAACCATTGAAACAATCATTGAACCTGAGAAAAGTGAAAGAAAAGTACATCAACAACAACAACATACTCAGTATAATTTCACAATTGGGGAAACGTATTAAAAAAATATTCATATAACGTTAAAAAAGAAGAGTTAGAGATATAGAAAATTTATTTTTTAATTATCAGATTCCTTATCAAATATGAAGATTCGTGTACGCTATAAACAATCAGAAGTCATTCATATGATTAAGAGACTATGTCACGAAGACATATTTAAAGATTAGCAAAAAATTTGCAAAAAATTGAATGACCGACTCGCCCTAGTCCGCATCCCTCTTAGGGTTGGGTTGGTCTAACTATTTTAAGGCCCATTTAGATAGCGGCCCGGCCCACCCTAGCACACCAAATTTAAAAGCCCTGAGAGTTGAGCTAGGCTGGCCCGTATATATATATATATATATAAACGTGGAAGTCGATAATACTACTCGAGGCATAATTTTATATGAGGGGATTAAATATGATTAGAGTAATTTTTGAAATCACTTTACTAAATGTCAAGGAAATTCAATAAATGTATAACATAAAAAATTAATTGTACATATATTAATAAAATAATTTTATATTATTGAATCTCTTTTCTCCAAGCTAGTTTTGTTGTTGCACCAAAAACAGTTAAAAACTCCACTACAGAAGAGATATTAAAAGGAAGAATAAAGTGATAAATGTTGATAAGAAATAAAATATGTATCTAAAAATTTATTAAGATAGAAGGGACAAAATTATTTAAATTTTGCTGGTTAATTTGATTTTTAAGTAAATTTGAAGGAGTAAAATGACTTTTTAAATCACAAACTAATAATAATAACTTAATTATAAGGTATGATAAAAGGCAAAACATGAAGTGCTCTTAGGGTTTATTATTTGACTTTTTATTCTCAAATATTTGCTCCGCCTACGTACTCCAGAACCTCCACTTCCAAGACCTCCGACCTTGCTTCAAAGGAGGCTCAATAAAATTGGTGGCCTAAAGCCAAATTTTAATAAAAAGCCTTATATCTTTTTATGCTAGAATTCATATATGTATGTACACATAGATATGCACAAAAATTATTATTACCATTTTTTCGTGCTTGTTATTATAATATAATATTCTCAAGTGATATAAAAATCTTTAACTTTACATAGTAATAATATTATTTATATTAGTAAACGATAATTTGAATAAATAAAATATTAGGCATGTATTTACAATATAATTCCTTTGATATTGTTGTAAAAAATTATATTTACCAGTATGAAAATATAAGTAGTTTAATTTAAGGTTCTAAAGTATTTTACTTTTAAAGAATAGACAATATCTTTTTCTTTCTTTTTTATAACTTTTTTATACTTTTTATTTTTCTGCAAACTTTAATATCGTCTAGGCTAAAATATAATCATAAAATTCACTATTAAAAGTTTTTTGAGCCTCAAAATCTCGAGGGCTTAAATCAAGGTTTTACTAGGCTACCCCTTGAGCCACAGTCTATTCTTGACATTCTTAATTAAATTTTATAGAGTTCCAATTAAGATAAGACAATAATGACAAAAACACTAAAGACAACGAATGTGCCATTCGATTATCAAATGCGAATGAAGTTGGTTGAACAACATGTTCGTGCGACAATGGTCTCAATGAAATTGGTGGCTAAAATTAAAATAGATCAAAAGACCCTCAAACTTTTTTAATAAAATTCATAGAATAATAAGACTCTAAAATGGCCTAATGTGAGAGCGCAACACATACGCATGATGTGTTGGATAGGCGCACGCCATGATATTAAATTCTCCTCTATATAAAAATATGGTATTAAGTGAAAACAATTCATGGGTGAGCACATTACTAATCGAGTTTTTATTTTAACATGGCGACACTTGCCTCGAAATTTTTTAGTTAAAAAAAGAGACACAAAATAATTTGCTTTTTGACGTATGAATGTGCCAAAAGGAATAGCTAATTTAGAGAATTTGAAATAAAATTAGAAAGTAAAATCGTGAGAAACATGGAAAAAAGTATACATATAAGAAAAGTAAAATTGATAAAAAGGTAAATATATTGTTTGATTTAATGAGAGAAAAGATTTATCATATTACTCCCTTCGTCCTCTATATTTGATTTTTGGCTCTTTTTAGTGGTCCAAAATATTTAATTTTTCCAGATTTCAAGAGTGAATTAATTATTTTTTTTTCAAAATTACCCTTGGAGCATGTGTTATATTTATTTTTCAGTGCAATTGGATTCATCCATCTCAGATTGGCGTTTCGATTGGCGTTTCACTTCTCTAGTAGTCCACATACTACTTGTTATAAAATCTGATAATCATCTCATCTCCTACAATTCATGTTAATTACTTTTTGTAAAATAAAACTAGAAAGGAAATGTTGAGTTTTTTAATGAATTGAACCCACACTCAAAGGAGGACCACAAGCTCGGGCTCGACGAAACAGAAAGTTTCGGCATGTTAAGACTTTTTGGGGTTAGCAGTGAAAGAGAGAGCCCGGCATTCAATTCTTCATGAATACCCATAGCTGAGTCTACTAAGATGGACCAACCTCGTCATGGTGATTAGAGGACACCTCTGGATAAGTTTTCTCCCGGTCATATGATCAACGGGATCAGTCAGCGGGGCTATTCTTCTTCCGGGTAGCTAAGCTTACTGCTAGCCTATCGGCTATAGCGAACCATCGACTGCAACTGCTCATCGCTTATGGCCGCCTTATTCCGTCACTGGAGATCCAGTCAGTACCGGCAAAGATTTGCTCCATTTTATAGTTCGTTGACATTTTAAAATTGAAACTACATGACAAATTGAGATTTCTTGTTGAAATTTTGAAATAGTCTTTGATGCTCACAAAGTTTTCAGTGAGTTATGCTGGTTGCTTCGAGTTCTGGGAGTTTCTAATCATCAAATCCCAAATCCCAAAATGGTATTATGTCAAATAGTATAAAATAAAATGTGAAGAGATAGTAAAGGTCAATATAATCATTTCATTGCTAATTTATTTATACTATATTAAAAGCACGAAGGCCCTAAGTGACAAGTCGTTCGTCTTTTTACCCTTTAAAAGTAGAGTTCACTCTAAATAAAATTGTAATTATAATATAATTATTTTCCTAATATTTAGGACTTATCTAAATTTTATTTATTATATGCTTCCCTATTTAAACTAGGTAAAAACTCCTACTACTTAGGAATCTAAAAATTTTACTTATAATTTTTTCCTTATTAAAATTATGTAACTATTTTTCTTAAGTCTTACTTTCATTAAATTAAATTTCATAAAGTTAGTGTTGTAATCAGCTTCTTCTCTTGAATACCCAACGAGATTGGAGTTAAATCATAGCACTACTTGTAGAAGGAAATAATTTTTTTTTTGAGACGTTAGGAATTGTTATGTAATGAAAACTAGTTTCCAAGTTTTTGTCTTCATTTTAATTTTGTAGAATTAAACACCCAAGACCATTAAGAATGTTTTCAAATTCAAAATTTTTGTATTTTTTTGGACCATGTGAGTATTACAAATTCTAATTTTCCACGTACGCATAAAAAGCGTAAGGTGGCCAATTTATGTGTTACTTTAATATAAAATATTTAATCATTAATGATGGATAACACGAATCATCATTTAATAATTTTTAATATTTTTGAAACTTTAAAATTAACTAAAAGTATTTTATTAATATTTTCTTATTTGAGCTACTTGTAGGATCTCCTACAAATAATAAGTAAGAACTAATTGATACTAAAATCGATAATGTAACAACCTGACCAATTTTAGAGCTCTAGCACGTCGCTCGACAGTTTGAGGCTTTGAGTAGCTTCTCTTCAGGTATTACGACTTGTACGTGTGGTTGGAATTGAATTTCGGGAAGTTCGGAGTTGACTTGGAAAGAAAATTTTAATTTCGAAAGCTTTAAGCTAGAGGAATTCACTAAGGTTTGACTTTTGAGTAAACAACCTCGAAATCGAGATTTGAAGGTTCCAACAGGTTCGTATGATGATATTAGACTTGGGCGTATGTCCGGATCGAGTTTTGGATGACCCGGGAACGTTACAACGCTTATTGTTGAAAGTTGGCATTTTGAAAGAATTTCATGAATTTGGGTTGAAGTGTATTTTAATGTTATCGATGTTCGTTCGGGATTCCGAGCCTGAGATTAGTTATGTATGGTGATTTTGGACTTATGAGTGTATGCAGATATTTATTTGGAAGTTTGTAATTGATTTTGGCTTGAAATGGCGAAAGCTTGAAATAGAAGATTTGGATGTTCGACCAGGAGTGGACTTTTTGATATCGGGTTTGGATTCCGAATCTGAAAATTGAAATAGGTCTTTTATGTCATTTATGACTTGTTTGGAAAACTGTGATCAATCGGACTTGATTTGATAGGTTTCAGCATCGAATGTAGAAGTTGAAATTTTTTAGTTTCATTAGGCTTGAATTGGGGTGCAATTCATATTTTTAGCATTGTTTGATGTGATTTGAGGTCTCAACTAAGTTCGTATGATATTTTAGGACTTGTTGGGGTCCCGGGGGCTTCGGGTATGATTCGGGTGTTATCGGATCATTTTGGGCTACTTTAGATGCTGGTTTTCTGATGTTTGGTATTGTTCTCCGTGTTCGCTAGGAGACTCTCGCGTTCGCGAAGAAGGATTTTGTTGTTGGGATTTTGTTCTTCGCGTTTGCGGAGAAGGAATTCATGTTGTTTGTCGTCCTACTTTGGAAGCTTAGACCTTGCAATCTATAAAGAATTTGGAGATGATCCAAAAATAAAAGTTGAAGCCTTTTGTTTCTAGTTTTCAGAAAATCAAACCATTTGGAATTTGGAGTTGTGTACACAAAGTTATGGTTAGTATACAAAAAGTTATAAGTCCTCTATTTCGGACCTTTGAGCAATTTTTTCGTATTTTTAGTTGGGAACCTCGGGATTTAGCGAGTTTAGAGAGGAATTTCACCACAAAACTTGGGGTAACCATTCTTGACTCACTTGGGATTATATTTCATGGATTAAATTAGTATGAATTAGTATGGTTGAACTCGTAGTTGAATGGGTTGTCGGATTTTGTGAGTTTCGTCGGGTTCCGAAACATGAGACCCACTGCTAACTTTTCGAACGGAGTTGAAATTTTGTTTGACTAGTTTCGGATTGAACGACACCAAGTTGGGGCTTTAGTGCAAAATTGTGACCGGAAAGTGGGCTTTAAGACGAGGTAAGTCTCTTTTCTAACCTTGTAAGAGGGAATTAACCCCATAGGTGAATTGATTAATATGTGCTTCTATTTGTGGGTACGCACGAGGTGACGAGAGTCCGTACGTAGCTACTAATTATGCTTATGTTCGGGTAGTCTAGGACCCAAATCATGTTATATTTGCGATGTTTGCACCCTACTTGTTAATTTAATTGCTTAACTCATATTGAAACTTCAAAAAGGAATTGCACCCTACCTGTTGCACCATATTTGCGATGTTTAGACTTGACCGTTAATGAGAATTAGTATTTCTTTGGATATTAGCCTCTTAATAAATCTTGAATCAGTTGTTTTAATGTATTTTTCTCTTCTTGTGGAGCGGGCCGAACACCTCAGTAGCAGATAGATGCATATATGATTCGTGTCGTTCGACCCTCGGCAATGCACAATTTATATATTTGTATGTTGGATGTGGACGTACGGCCTCAACACAATTCATGCGTAATAATTCTTGGAGTCCAATTATAAGTGATATTGTTTCATTGGCTTGAGAGATCAAATTTGTAAAATAATGAAAATAAATTTTGGATTTACTTATTAGGGATATCGTTTATTTATTTGTTGTTATTGTGTTTTCAACTGTATTTATATAATTCATGCTTAATTATAATATCGGTAATTTATTGTTAGTCCACAGTAAGTGTCGAAGCCGACCCCTCGTCACTACTTCTTCGAGGTTAGACTAGATACTTAATGGATACACGTTGATTTACGTGCTCATGCTACAGTTGTTGCACATTTGTGCAGGTACATATATGTCTAGTGGTCTTGTGGGCGCAGAGGAAACTTAGGTGAGCTGCATCTCATGTTCTGAGTCCGCGGCACATATAGTCTCCATCAGAGTTATTTACATTCTCCTGTCTAATTCGTATTCTAGACAAATGTTGTATTTTATCATATTTTTCTAGTTAATGCTCATGCACTTGTGACATCGGGATTTGGGGGTTCCTACTGGATGTTTAGTATGTCACGTAATTATCATTATTTCACCCTGTAAATTCTATTTCGTAGTAGTTAATTAATAAAAATTATGATTTCAAAGGAATAAAAATGAGTAATTAAGTGAATCTAACATAGCTGGCTTGCATGACGGCGGCGTTATGTGCCATCACGACCTATAGTGGATTTTTGGACCGTGATAGAAAATATTAATCGACCCTCCTTTCATATTCAAGGATATTTTAGGTTCTCAAACTTTATTTTTCTTTGTATATATATATATGATGGTTAAATCTCATTTTAGATAATACTTTCATGGTGCTAGCATTTTAAAATTCATTGTAATATTATTTAATAACCAAAAACACAAAAGAGAATCTGTTTTTTTTAAAGAAAAACAAGAACACTTTTTCTGAAATAATTACATGAAGGGATGCTTGAGGAAATTTTTTATTGTTAAAAAAAATTTGCTACTAATTAGTAAGATAAGTTTGGGCAAATGCCAGATAAAATATGAAAATTCGTTTATTCTTTAAAATTTGATTCATGTAATAAACTCAAAAACAAACTAAAGTTAGAACATTTTTTTTTGAAGAACAGGAAAAAGAAATTCCAAGGAATCCAAAAAAGTGAAAAATTGGATCTATGTCCAACGGATTACACCTAGCAAGAAAAAGTTTTTTGTTTTAGTTCGACCTGTCGTCACATATGAAATAACGGACGGTATAAATTTAGCAACCCTTTTTCCACCGGATCCATTGCAGGAAAGGAATATTGTATTTAAAAAGCTCGATATAAGTATTAGACAAGAAAAATAACTAAGACAATCTTATTTTATTGTACTAATATTTAAGTTTTAGCTTATAATGATCTTTGAATTCAACTAGAGTTGTGTCCACTTAAGATTTTGATATGATGATGAACTATATTTCTTGATACTCATAAACTTGGCATTCTTGTGAGACGATAGAAGCTAGATCAAAGTATATGTCCGAATATATGTGTTATTTAGATTTATTTTATTATTAATATTTTATTATCAATGTCCGAGGATTATATGGCACAATTTCTTCCTCTATTGACTTATCTAAATACAATCAACATTAATTATTTTCAAGAACTCATACTTTTTAATTTTATTTTGTAACTAAAATATACTCCTATTATTTAATAATATTTCTTTAATTGAATACGCATTGATATTCATATAAGCGCAACGCGTATTGTTAATCGCCGTTCACTATTTCAAATTGAAAAAATGAAGTTAAATTGATTTTTTATATAATTTAAAAAATTTATAGTTATCGAGATAGAATATACGCACAACATATCCTAGGATTAGTTAAAGTTAAAAGATGAATTTTTTAATATACGTAAATGAAAAAAAAAAAAAAACATATATAGTGGACCGGCGGGAGTAACTCATTCGAAAAAACCTATCTCTATCAAATTTAAAACAATATTAAAATTTAATTTTTCTTATTAACTAATGTATAATTATATAAATTATATAAATATTTGGGGGCCTAAGGCAAGGGTTTCGCCTGCCTTACCCTAGAGCCGCCGTTGCCTCGCTCCGCCACCCGGTTGCTCTCCAATCTCCGGCGCAGGTACTCTCTCTCTCTCTCGAATATATATAATAGTGTACAAAGTGGAAACCATAAGCATGTTGCTCCAAAAGCATTTTAGTGTCTACTTAAGCATATAATAGAAAAGCATTGCTTCTAAATTGTAGTGGCTGCTTTACTGGAAATTTTAAAGATTTTTACATATATATCTGAACTCCATATAAAAATTACTGGGTTCAGTTGAATCCGTAGCTTGGTAGCTACATCCACCACTGGGGATTGCCCTCGTACAATATTCTAAAATTAATTAGTAGAAGTTTGTGTTTGGAGGTTCAAGTGATTGGAGCACCCGATAGGCTTGTGCCTGTGCAACTCTTTTCAAATTTAACCCGCTGCTGTTTTGATAGTTTTAGTGAGTTTACGATTTGATTGTTTATTATATTGCTATGGTCAAAGATCTATTACCTTCTCCAATTATTTTCCAATTTTGAGCTATCTTATGCTGAATTGCTGATTTTGCTTTTCTGTGTAGGCCTGTGTTTAAGGAGGTGCTTGGTCTTCAATCTTCGAGAATAAACGCTCTTATTGATTATATTTCATTATTATGGATCCTCCGAAAGAACTTAGCTACAAACCTCCCCCAGAATTTGAGGAGGTCAAAAAGGATTCACTTATTAATCTTAACTTAGCAGACTCAACCGAGCTCTGGCTTATCCAATGGCCCTTAAATCAAGTAAGATTAACTAGGAATTCGTTTTCTTCCTCTTTTAGGTTGTAATAAGGTGCGTGCTTTTTTTTAATCATTCAATTCACAATTGGATAATAGGAGATCAAGGTCTTTCAATATCTATATATGTTTAGTCACATTATCATAGTCTAATGTACATTATTCGTCTCTGTTTCAATCTTAGTTCTCTTCTTCACCCATGTATGCATCTCCTCGATGCCTTTGCTCATCTATGTGGTCTTATTTTAATATTAAAATGGAAAAAAACAAAGAATTTCTTTCATCATCTAGAAGATAATTTTCTAATCCTTAAATTGATGTTTTGTCCGAAAATTGGGAAGGAAGGGGTAAACGAGTGGAAAATGATTAAGAAATCGAGACATTTTCTCTTCTTCGTGTGGTTAGGTAGCAAAGAAGAGATTTCAGAGGAAAATCAGCTGCTGAAGTCTCTAAGTGAATATTTGGTTGGCTAAAGATAAAAAAATTACTTTATCAGGATAAAGGAAAAAAGAAGATTATTCAAATTAATAATCTCCCTCACTTTAGTGAAAAATACCCAATGAATTGAGAGATTTTCTGTCTCTGTTTCTTCTATGAACAAGCAACAATAAGGGGTTCCCATCCTTCCCTAGTTTCCAAACAAAGAGTGAGCTTACTTGAGAGGATTGGTGGGACATAGTAGAACATGAATGTTTTGACTTTCATGCACTGAAGTTACCATGTTCTGTGAGCTACTAATTGTGATTTGCTCAGTAATTGAATTTGAACAGAATATTAATGTAGGACGTGTTAGTATATTTTCAGTCACTGTTACTTATATCAGTTATGTATTATTGCATTTCCAATTGGCTACCAGCATCCAGATTTTGATGGGAGAGAAGTTTCGTTGAAGCTCCATGATGGGCATATGGGCAGCTTTGAGGAGTCATCTGGAAAGTATAGTCTTAAGAATAAGATTTATATCTAATTTTGGTCATCTCCCCACCTCAGTGTCTCTAGCGTTCATATAGGCTTTTTAGGATAATGAAAGATTCTTTCCTAACATTTTGCTCAATGATTGTAACAGGTAAATCATATGAAGTGGTCAGTTGTAGAGAGCTGGACCCAGATGCGACGGTCTTTCTATCTTCTGAGTCAGAGACAAAAATTGGTAACTCCTACTCGGCATTTTCTTTCATGATACAAAGTTCCTTTGCATATTGCTATACATATATCTGGTTATTATAATCTCACAACACTCGAAACGTGTAATGTCCCTTTGGATATGGCATCTCTATATGTTCTTTTGTGATGTTGTTCAAGTCAAAGCTATTCTAGATGAGGCTTCATAATCTTATTTTCTCTGTTACGGCGTGGAGTTAATTTCTGAGTAGGGCGGACCATTATGTTCTGCCGCGCATTGTTGTCATGTGAGTACTGAAGCTAATGTGACTCAGTATCTTTGATGATTTCAATTTGCTGTACTATGTTAATGTGACTTGCTCTTTTTGTTTCAATTTTTTTTTGCTATCTCTTAATTGCGTGGAACTCGTACTGTCTTACACGATCCAACTGCTTGTGCTCCGCTTTTGTTTATTTTTTGGTAAAACTTATTGTTGTTTCCGTAGTGTGAACCTCTACATGATCCAACCGCTGCTAATTCCCAGACAAACAGCGAAAAAGGCTTTGAGCAGATTTTGATGGTGAATTTGTTTTTGAAGTAGTTTTGCGGACCAATATAAAGAACTTCAACTGGTCAATTCTAAGATATTTGCTCCTAGATTGTACCTGTGACTCCAGTTTTTATTTGTCAAGGAAATTCTTCTTGGAAAGAGACTGCATAGTGTGGACTGCATTCAAATAGTATAATCTAGTCAATTAGTGCCCACTTCTTCAAGACCGTCTCTGATGTTAAAGTATAACGCTTTTTCTGTGCATGACTACATCTTTTATATGAAACTATAGTATGATCTTTTTACTTGGGTAATAAACTATTTAATTCATATGCACATTAGGTTCCTTCAGATGCATCTTTTTCCCCCTCACTGTTAACTCTGTCTAGGCATCTAGCATCATGTGAGATGGTTAGGCACACCAATTCTGATGCTTTTCCATGTTTTGGCAGCTGGGAAAATTTCACGGCGTGTTTCCCTTATCCGTTACCCAGAGCCAAGTGAGCTTAAACAGAACAGCATAAACTTGAAGCAGATGGCTCAGAGGTCGTCTGCTACTACATTGACCAATTCATCTCGTCGCTTTGCAACTCCTACTCAAAGTAACAGGACTCGAAGTATGCGAACAGTGAGTGGCTATACTCCTTCCAATAGCAGAAACAGAAGTTCTCTGTCTGAAGCAGGGGAACCATCAATATCAAAGTCTAGCAAGAGAAAACACCGTGATGGCCCTGCGAAATCCAATGACCAATCTGCTCAAGATTCAGGAAGGGATCATAGTGCATTGACTTCAAGGTCCTGGGATCAATCTCAAGAAGAAAAATCAAAGAAGAAAAGGAAAATTGATGGTTGAAGTGTTGGCTTATGGTTTTTCTGCGACGTTGATTTTTCTGGAATTAGTTGTAAAACAATTATGAGGTTCTTGCCCCACAGATGGTATCCCATGTAATGATTTTTAGGTTTCACATTTTGTGCTGCTCATTTTATGAGGTGAATCCCCACTGAATTTCCATTGACAAGAAAGCTTTTTGTTTACCAAACACAGAAAACTAGAAATTCTGTGCAAGTTGGAACAGAGCATAATTTTCGTTTTTAGGCTTTGTGTCTTCGCTTCATGTTTCGCCCCAAAACTGTAGTGGTCTCTGATCAGGTTAGGAACCATTTCGAATTTGAGCTTTAATACATAAGTAGGTTTTAACTGTAAATTTAATGCAAGTCGTTTTAACTGTAGACATTTTGCCAAGAACTGAGTCTATCATCAGTTAGGTACTTAGGTTGGGGTGGTTTTGTTCTTGTGCATTCTTTGGATTAAGGCAAATCTGAAACTTTGTCCTTCTACCTTTATGGAATTCCTAGCTTTCTTTCTTTCTTACTGCTAGTCTCTTATTCTTACCGTGGGAATATGTCATCTTTTTTACATGAGATTTAAGTTGTGATTATTCTTTCACACTTTTTCCTTTAACAGCTAGCAAATAAAGGGCAGGAAAGCTTCATATGAGGGAGAGAAAATGAGAAATTCTCACACTAGTACCCTACATGTGCAACACATTTACCATGCCATATTAATTCATGGTTTTAATCAATTCACAAAATTTTCAAGAATTAACATCTAAAATCAAAATCATTAATGATTCTTTCTGTCAATTAACTACATATCGAGAAGTCAAAATTATACAACTTCACAATTTGCTATCGGTTAATTCATTCATCACTAATAAAAATAACAACAAAAACAATGTTACCATTTTCGAACAGATAACAACAATGACAATTAAAATCCATTAAAAAGGAGTCACGTGACACGCACGTGTATGATTATTATACAATATACACACAGGAGCCATGCAATGAAACACAAAAAGAAGGTTTCAAATGAGCCGAAAAGACCTCCAAGAAAATTACAACCCCTAGCCTTATCTATGTTCCTGTGTAAGCTTCTCCTCTAACCACTATACCTACCAAATACCCCCAAAAAACCAATTATGAGCTCATACACCAACAACAACAAACACAAAACACCAATCTTGAAATACCCCAAAAAACAAACCCTAACCTAACCCCATATATCACCAAAGCCCCAAGACTCAATCTTTTTCAAATTTTCTTGATACCCCTTTTCAACTTTTTGTGTTCTTGTGTATGTTTTTATGTAAAGAAAGGTAGGGACTAAAGAAAAGAATTTATTGTTTGTGACAATGGACTCAAAGATTAATGGTGTTCCACTTTCCACAATACAAGGGACCCCACCTCCTGCAAAGGTCCCTCTTTTTTCAGGTATTAGAGCTCCTCTTACTGTTGATGATTCTGACTTTGAATACTCTAATGGACAAAACAATACTAGTTCCACAAGCAGTTATTATGGTAGTGACACTGGTTTTGAGTCTGAAGGCTTTGTTAGTGGTGAGGATGATTTTGAGACTGCTTCTGAGAGACTATTTTTGTCTGACCCTGATGAGCAAAATCTTGAAAAAACTCATTTTAGTAACCAATTTGTTGTTTCTAGACCATTTGTGAAAACCCCAGATGAAGAAACTGGTAGCAGTGTGGGTGAATATGATGACTCTAGGTCTTCTTTAACTGACCCTTATGCAGAAACCATTGAAGGACAAGATAGTAATGACGAATATATTGATAGACCTTTTGTAAAAGATAGGGAATTTGTTGAAGGACTTGACAGTATTGATGAATATAGTGATAGGTCTTTTGTTGTGGATGGTGAGAATGAGGTAGCTATAGGAACATCATTGGAGGGGTCTGATAAAGATGTTTCCTTCGCTGGAACTGCTGTTGTTGATAGTGCGATTCCTTCGGTTCCAACTCAAGGCATTCGTGCACACTTGTCTTGGGATAGTGAAGATGAGTACTTGAGCACCGGTTTGCCGGAAGAGAATGATGTTCTTGGTGCCATTAGGATTCCAAATGCTTTGGCGTTGGAGAGGTTAGATAGTGCCCCTAAAGTTAGAATCTCAAATGTTTCGGATGGCGAGGAGGATGAATTAGAGCTTGCAAATGTGATACAATCTGGAATAGCAGAGGACTTGATCTTGACTAAAGCAGAGGATAAAGCTGAAATTGGCACTGTTCAGAATCTCATAACGGAAGGAGGTGACGCCGATGGTACTTTCGAAGGAGGAGAAGTCGTGTATCAGGTTTCAAGTAAAGAATATTTTTTGTTGGCACAAGAGTTAGACAATGACGAAAAGCTTTTAACAGAAGCAAGTCAAATTCTTGATAGTAATGCAGAGCCAAAAAGTGCAAATTTGTTTCGTGATGTTAAGCCTTCTGATACTACTTACAACAGCCCAGGGGAAGAAAATACAGTATCAAACTTCGGAGCTGATGAATTGAACTGTGGAAACAGTGTCGTCTTGCTTACTGGAGATTCGGGGGACAGTCAGAATTTAGAGAGTAAGGAGGAAGAGATTTATCATGGAAGTGATCGTCAGGATATTGCCACTGAAACTGAAACTAAATCTTGTCATAAACTCACTGAGAACAGTGAAGTAGATAGCTCGGAATGCACTGAAATTTCAGTACCGCCAACAGCTGAAGAACAAGTATATTCTAGTCCAAGCTCTTCATCAGATGTAACTTGGTCCTCCACAGTGGAAGATGACGTGCCAAAGTTATCAGATATAACACAACACACAGAGGATTGTTTAAATCCAGACTACTTAGAAACCAACTGCAAAGACATTGATCCTGTCAAATTGTTCAAAAATGAAGAAGTCTCACTCTCAGGTGAAAATGATGAAAGTTTGACCTTGGAAGGATCAGATGATATGAAACTTATCATTGATCAGTTGGACCAACGAATAGCCACTGCCGACTATGATGGAGAGGTGTCTCGCAGTCATTTACCAAAGGTTGATGGTGAGATTGTGACAGACTCAGATGAGGAGGTAGACACAGACGGAGAAAGTGAAGGGAAAGAGATGTTTGATGCAGAAGCACTGGCTGCGCTGCTGATGGCTGCTGCCGGTGTTGGACCTGAAGGTAGAAATGTTACAATTCCATCTGCTGATGGTACACAGGTTTTTTCTCTGGAGCTACCTAGTAGCTCGGGGTCCACATTTCACTCATCTCGACCTACTCAGCCAACCAATGCAGATAGTTTCACCCTATCTGAGAATAAGACTGAAGGTATATCAGAAGAAATTTTGAGTGAAGAAGAAACGGAGAAGCTTGAGAAGTTACAAAAGTTAAGAGTGAAATATTTGCGGCTCATCCACAAGCTAAACCGGTCTCCTGAAGATTCTGTAGCTGCACAGGTCTTATACCAGTTAGTTCGTGCGGCAGGGAAGTCAGCCTCTCAAGCATCCAGCCTTGACTCTGCCGAGAAGTTAGCAATGGAGCTAGAAGCTGAGGATCCAGACAGTTTGAACTTTTCTCTGAATATCCTGGTTATTGGTAAAACAGGAGTTGGTAAGAGTGCTACAATAAACTCTATCTTTGGTGAAGCCAAAGCAATAGTAGACGCATTTGTACCTGCAACTACCAACTTGAAGGAGATAATTGGACAACTGAATGGAGTTAAATTGAACATCTTAGATACTCCTGGTCTCAGTTCTTCCCTGCTGGAACAATCCATTAACCGGAGAACTTTGCTTTCCATAAAGAAATATATGAAGAAACACAGTCCTGATGTAGTCCTTTATGTTGACCGCATTGACACACAATCTAGAGATCTTGGTGATGTACCATTATTGAAGTCCATCAGTAGTTATCTTGGTCCTTCAATATGGCGTAATGCCATAGTTACCCTTACACATGCTGCTTCAAGTCCTCCAGATGGACCTGCGGGGTATCCTGTAAGCTATGAAATGTTTGTTGCTCAGCGCTCACGTATCATTCAACAGTTAATTAACCACTCCATCGGTGATTCACACACGACGAATGCTGGGTTGACGAGTCGTCCATTTTCACTTGTTGAAAACCACCCACTCAGTCCAAAGAATGAAAAAGGAGAAACATTGCTCCCAAATGGAGAAAATTGGAGATCACAACTACTGCTTTTGTGTTACTCCATGAAAATTTTGTCAGAAGTAGATACCATCATGAAAGATTTGGGTTTTCCTGACCACAGAAAGCTTTTTGGCTTCCCCATGCGTTCACTTCCTTTACCTTACTTTTTATCTTCACTGTTACAATCGAATGTTCATCCTAAAGTCTCTAACAATCAAGGCGGTGATGATATGGACTCAGACATTGAGCTGGCATATTCATCTGATTCCGACCAAGAAGTTGAACAAGAGTATGAAAACCTACCACCTTTCAGACCTTTGAGGAAATCTCAGATTGCAAAGCTAAGCAACGAGCAAAAGAGAGCATATTTTGACGAGTATGATTACCGTGTGAAGCTACTTCAGAAGAAACAATGGAAGGAGGAGTTAAAAAGGCTTAGGGACATGAAGAAGAAAGGCAAAACAGAGATAGATGATTACATGGAAGAAGGTGCTGACCAGGAAACAGGGAGTGCTGCAGGAGTAGCAATCCCTTTACCTGACATGGTGCTCCCAAATTCTTTTGATGGGGATAATCCGGCTTATAGATACCGGTCTTTAGAACCTTCATCTCAACTTCTTGCTAGGCCTGTTATGGACTCCCAGGGCTGGGACCACGATTGTGGATATGATGGTGTGAGCATTGAGGATCACCTCGCCATTGCAGGTCAGTTTCCTGCAGTTATAGCTCTTCAGCTTACAAAGGACAAGAAAGAGTTCAACATCCACCTGGATTCATCTGTTTCAGCAAAGACGGGGGACAAAGGATCAACTATGGTGGGATTTGACATCCAAACTGTTGGAAAGCAACTTGCCTACATTTTGAAAGGGGAAACAAAAGTGAAAAGTCTGAAAACAAATAAAACAGCTGCGGGTGTATCCATTACTTTCTTGGGCGATAATCTGGTGACTGGGTTGAAGTTGGAGGACCAATTCGCCATTGGTAAACAGTTAGTTGTGGTGGGAAGTACGGGCACCATCAGGTCCCAGGGTAATTCAGCGTATGGAGCTAACTTAGAGTTACGTCTGAGGGAGAAAGATTACCCCGTTGGCCAAGACCAAAGTTCACTTGGCCTTTCTCTGATGAAATGGAGAAATGACATCATATGGGGATGTAACTTGCAATCTCAGTTCTCCATAGGAAGGAATTCTAAGATGGCAGTTAGGGCCGGATTAAACAGCAAGAAAAGTGGGCAAATTACAGTTAGGACAAGCACCTCAGATCAACAACAGATTTCTATTTTGGGACTTCTGCCAATTGCTATAGTGATAGTCAGGGCGCTCTTCCCGCAGAAAAGAACTTAATATAGTTGTTGTATCTTAGACAAAGTGCCAGTTGCACCTCTAACTTTTTAATGTTTTTAGTGCCAGTTTTCTTCTATTTTTATCCAAGCCATTCTCAGAAGTTTTCAGTATTTCTTTCTTTCAGATCATGAGTTGTACTACAATTGTGGTACTTGTTATCATATATTATGAGATCTTTTTGGTTCATTCAACTCTATTTGCAATCTGTCTGTGACTTGAGAGTTGACTCAACATAATTAGTTTGCTCAATTCCTTGCTAAAATGAGTCTTGAATCCATTCTAAGTTGGATAGCCAGACTTTGAAGGACCTAAAATTCTACTCTAAAGAAATGTGTTAATATATAATAGGGGAACTTTTAGAAATGACCATCTTTTAAGGAGCTTTTAACAATCCGTAGCTATATTTTATGTATTTACGTTTCGTAGCTAGTTTTGGACAATTCGATGTATTTGAGTGTATTTGAATTTACTGTTAAGCTATATTTTTAATTTTTTTCCCCCGCTTGTATGTGAGTGTATTTGAATAAACTGTTCACATGTATCTAACCTTATTTGATGTGCCAAGGTTGAGAACATATTCGACTGTATTTGAATGTATTTATACTAAAAAATGACGAAATAAAGAATAAAGTCAAATCCGGTCAAATCTGCAGCGAAAATACAAAATATACTGTATTTAAAAAGGAAGAATACAATCAAACCCAGTCGGATCTCCGGAGAAATACTTACCACTGTATTTACACTGTAAAAATGAAGAATACATTCAAATACTTTTAAAACTTAAATATATTTAATTAAAAAATAAAAAATACTGTCAAATCTCCGACAAGAATACAAAATACACTGTATTTAAAAATGGAGAATACAATTAAACCCTGTCGGATCTCTAGCGAAAATCCAAAATAAACTTTAGATCTTTGACGAAAATACAAAATACACTGTATTTATACAACAATTTTCCGACATGAAAGGAAATGGAGAAGAAAAAGGCGACTTCTTTTTCCGGTTTGAAAACTAGTGGTGGAGGAATGAGTCTTAGGTCATACAAATACACTCAGATGTGAATACAAAGAAGGAGAAGAAGTCATGGATTCGGGGTTCTCCGTTAGATCTATATCCGGTGATGCCTCCGATCTTCCTCCTCCATTATTTTCACCACCAGTAATGGATTGATCGCAACTTCGTGATTTCAGATTTGGATCTGACGGTGGGTGGCGACGATGTTTAAGGGTGATTCGCGGTGAAGGGGGTATACGATAGAGGGTGGTGATGTGTGGGGAAGAGAGAAAGAGGCGGCTGTTTAGTTGGGCTCCGTAGAACTCCACCGGAGAAGACGGTTGGCGGTGACTTCTCTGTTGCCGAGGGAGAAGAGAGGGAAAAGGAGAGAGAGTTGAGGGAGAAGAGAGAAAGAGGTTTGAGATAAAAGATTGTATTAGCTATGATGGGTAAATTAAAAATTCGTTATGAATTAAATTAAAAGGTAGCTAAGATCCATTAATAACTCTTAGATTTAGCTATGGCAGGTAAATTTTTCATATATAATCCGACATGATGTCTAATATAATGACAAAATCATGAACAAAATACAAAATGCTACATAGACCAAACATTAAGATAAATAATTCCTCCTTCGAAAATTTGAGTCTAGTTTTCCACATTGTTTTCGTTGCAAAATTCTAAATTTCTATTGGAGTCATTCCAATTCAAAGAATTTAAAAACTTAGAAATGTCAATACAAAGTTAGAACGATAATGAACCAAGATATAAAGAAGTGTAGTGCAACAAAATGCCTTCTTTCTGGAAGCAAACTTAGAAGAAATGGACAATCTCGAAGGAATAACTTGACATTACATGCACTTAGCTTCTCCCATGCACAGAGTTCAATATACTTCTTCCCCTAGATATACTACAATATCAAAAAGTCACACAAATGAGAAATCTCATTGCAAGAACCAACTATTTCTTTCTTGGATGAGACTAAAAATATTTTTTAAACAAAGGAGTCTCAATAAAACTCGTGGCCTAAAACCAAATTTTAATAAAGGGCCTTAATTATTATTTTGTTGTCGATAGTATAATTATCTTGTAAAATATAGTATTAATATTACATTTTTTTTTCTTTCTTTCTTTTTGTCTATAGTGGAGTTATCTTATAAAATATAATATTAATATACACATTGATAAAAAAATTCAAGTTAATAAGATGTTAGCCACGTATTTATAATTCGTTTCCTTGGGTCTTATTGTAAAAAAATATTTGTAGGCATATGAATTTTATTAAAATTAAATTCATAAAATAATTTAGATTATATTTTAAATTCAAAATACTACGGGCTAATATAGTTGAATTAATTATATAAGTCCAATATATATGGATTAAATAAATAAGTTTTAATCCATTGGTCTAGTCCATTTAATTGGGCTAAAATGATGAGCCCACTTCATTAAGCCCAAGATGTCATCTTCCTAGAGGCCCAGTTTTGTGCCACGTGTCAAATGACAAAGCATGCCAAGTCACATTAAAAAGCCAATGAAATCGCGCCACGTGTGCAAGTGACATGTTCTAGCCAATCAAATACGGTCATGTCACACTTCAATTTGATTGGTTGGAAAGAGTTTGTTCTTATCATAATTCTTCCCTCACACAACTATAAATAAGGGTCTTTATAACCCAGAAAAGACACCAGAAGTTATAACAAGAAGTAAGAGAGAGCTCGTGGATCAAACGCCGTAAATTTCTCTACAAGTTTCAAGCTTTAAGCAATCAAGTTCAAGTTCAAGAAATCAAGTTCAAGCTTAAAAACGAAGAACAAATCAAGGTCCAAGGAGTACGAGTTCAAATCAAAGTTCGTGCTAGTTGAATTCAAGATCATCGTTCGTGGTGACAACTACATATTCAAGATCAAGATTAAAGGCCCTTGAATTTATTTACTATTGAAAAGAAGAATCAGAGGATTCATAGAGATTGTATCACTCAAGCATTTGAAATAAAATACTACAATTGTTGCAATATTTTTCGGTCTTGATTTTATTTTGTCGATGCAATTTATCGTCTACAAATTCTGGCACGCCCAGTGGGACAATCTCTACCTCTCATCTCAACTTTTCAATCACCAAAGTTCAAGAACAACGAAATGGCTTCCAAGAAAATCAACTCCAGTTCAACTTCCGCTATGGCTGCTAATTCCAGGTTCTATGCTGATGTGGAAAGCATCCTCAATGTTACCTTTGGAAGCTTTGGATCAGTTACGAGGAGAAAAGCAAGATCGTTAGGACAACAAGCACCCCAAGTGCCGTCCGCATCAACCCCTATTTTCAAATCTT
Source organism: Nicotiana paniculata (assembly GCA_005239505.1). Classification (NCBI taxonomy): domain Eukaryota; kingdom Viridiplantae; phylum Streptophyta; class Magnoliopsida; order Solanales; family Solanaceae; genus Nicotiana; species Nicotiana paniculata. The sequence goes on along the minus strand of ML308579.1, from coordinate 8,100 downwards.
CATCCTCAAAAGGAGCAAGATCTTCCACAAACGCACGCGAAGAAGGAAGCGATGTTGCTGAAAAGATCAAGAAAACTCTTGCTATGATTGACCTCTCCGGATCTAAGCACTCTTCTGTGAAGGAAAATGATGATGCTTTGAGTGACGAATCCTCCCCACTTACACAATGTAGCGTGAGTCAATCGAGGATCAATCTGTGTGACAATCCATGCTACTCTCCATCGTCCATGACAATCATGCAAGCCATGGTGAAAAACACTTCATCTGTGGAGGAGCAGTTGTCAAACACTTCATCTGTGGAGGAGCAGTTGGCAAACTTGGCAGAAGCAATCGTTGGCTTGATGTTGGTCCCAAACGCACACACAAGTATACGTGGTCGTAGCAAGTAATATAATGTTAAATCGAATGTCGAACCCACAGGGTCTTGCGTAAACTACTTGCTGAATCACTCTAATTGTTATTTAATCAAGCCAAAATAAAATCCAGGAATGTAACTAATTTATACTACGATTCTATTAACTAACTAATTATCAAGTGACAAGAATATTCTTGTGTATTCAGTAGAGACAAGTTTTCCAGGGTTGTGGTCAATTCACCACTCGTATTGCATTCTAATTAACTCTCCCTTTCATATAATTCACTCATGGTTGCTAATTAATCGATAATTGCTCTCATAGCCTTCTTCCGAANATAGAACCTAACTGCTGGCCAGACAATTAAGCAATTAAACACAGAATTGAAGAAACAACCATATATTGAGTGAACTATAATCAAGGTTAAATTAATGTCGAATAACAATATCCATGGCTAAACCACAATCCTAGAACAATGGGTATTTAGCAACTCATGCTATAATCAAACAATTGCATAAGTATTGTATATATTGAAAATACTAGAATAAGATGAAGAAAACTGAGAAATCCTTCGCTTCCTAATGATCCCGTGTGTATCTTCTCTCCAAAAATGGCATCCTCCCTTCAAAGTTGTGTTTTTGGGTCTATTTATATGTTTGGGACAAACCCTAAACGTGTACGAGACTTCTATTCAAATCGGAAAACACTTAAAACCTTCAAAACTCTGATTTGACCGGACCAGGGACCAGGCTTTATGGCCCAAACGCCCGGATAAAGCCTGGCCAGGCCCGACGTTAGGGCCCTAAAGCCCCCCAAACGCCTGGTCCTACCAGGCTTTATAGCCCAAATGCCCAGCTATAGCCTGGTATGACCAGGCTTTACAACTCAAACGCCCAGGCTATAGCCCGGGTCACTCCTTTTCGACTCTTGAGCGTATTTTTGACGTTTATGCATTCATTTAGCTCGGCTTCCATCTCCAATTCACCTACATATGAAATAGACTCCATTATGCACATATGACGTGTATTTTTATCATTAACGCATATAAAATGTAAGGTACATAATGCTTTAAATCATGAATTATAGCCACACATCAACACCCCACACTTAGACTCTTTCTCGTCCTCGAGCAATGGGACAATCTACTACCCTTCAACACGTACACATTTCATTATCAAGGAGTATTTTACATTCAATCACACACCCTACCCCTTAACTATGATCGATACTGACAATCAAGTATGACATACAAAATTTCACATTCTTTTCCTTCTTTAAACATGTCCAAGTATAACAATTTAATCAATCATACCAACAACCTAATTGCAACCACCCAACCTCAAGAGTCAACTTGCAACTACTAAGCACTCTCAATTCACGCACCTACCCAACAAGAAAGTTACAACATTACCAATCGTNTCCACTAATTCAAGTTAGCCAAATCTAGGATCAATTAGGACTTTTAAGGCTGTAATGTAGGCTAAGGGACGGGTAGGATATATTTAGGAATAGTGACTAACCCTCCTTAGCACTTTAATACACTACCTTCACAAATCAACACATATTATTGTCAACCAATTCCCTTGCCACAATTCATATTCAACATAGCCCTTTTTCAATTAAGCACTTCTATATTTTCACTAGCACAAATTAATAAAAATTGGGGGTGTGTATCTTTCTGTACATACTTTTACTTATCATCATTTTTTTTTCTTTCCTACACACACTCCATACATGAAGATTCAATGACTAGTGACTTTTGAATACAATTTTTTTAGTGCACTAATAGGTCTTTCCATGGCTCCACTCAAAAACTAATCCTCATTGTCTCACCTTATTTCTTTTAGCGACTAAGTTCCTTAGGAGGAAAAGGTGCAAAGTCTCAATTTAAGAACAAAAGAGGGGTACGACTTATAATATGGGTACCAAAGAAAAGGTCAAACGACTCAAAGGGCTAGCAATGGAAATTTCTAATTTTCATGTGACAAACACATCCATGATCAAACAAGAAAATGCCTACGTCATCTCCTAGACTAGCATAACCTACAATTTCGCTTCGATTAACAACGGGGCAAGTTCTAGACTACACAGGATAGCATAGAAAATCATTAAACCTCACTCATACATTGCACATGACTCAATCACAATGGTTTTATTCAACTCTCAAGTCAAGCAAGCACACAAAATTGAGAAAATTAAGCAATATCACACTATGTAGCATACAAGTCAAACAACTGAGCTAAGGTGTCACAAAATAGGCTATTTATTTTTACTCAGGCATCACAAGTCAAACTAAATATAAGGAAAAGCAGAATGTATGTCATAACCTAATATGCCGGCATCAAACATCCCATAGGGTATTTCTAAGTTACTCAGTTTCTTCCTAAATACTCAAAAAAATAATTTTAAAGTACCCGGTTCAAGTTACACCCTTGGAAAAGAACCAGTGTCCAAAGAAAAACCAAGGGATACTACCTAACTATCAAAAAAAAAATCAAAAATCTTTTTGGTGTTTTTAAATCGGACTTTATCCCTCAAGAAAATTGTCCAACATATCCATCGTTGGGAAAAGTTCGAGATTTTTCTAGAACTAAAACAATAATTTTATATAATTACACTTCACTTCAGAAAGTAGTTTCCCCACCCCACACTTATGTTACGCATAGTCCTCGATGCATGATCACTAATAAAAATATTAAAACAAGGGTGAGAAATACTCCCTGAGACCCTCTCAGGCATAGCCCGGACATGATTCTCAGTCTTTAGAGTCGGGATGACCCCACACTTAAGCTCAAACATGCCCCTCAGCTTCAACTTTTGGATACTCAGACTTCCCATACTCTGTAAAATAAAAACAACACAAAACTAACACTAAAAAAATAATGAAAAGATATACATACTGAGTTTCCTCCCAACAAGCGCCTGATTTAACGTCGCGGCACGACGCAGACTCTCGCCTCACTAATCAGCGAGCACGACCTTGGTCTTCCCATGATTTATGGTACCACCCCAATAGTATTTGAATCTATGTCCGTTTACTAAAAATATTTTTTCACCATGTATAGCTCGCAACTCAAGTGCACTATATGGGGTGACTCTCACTATCTCAAACGGGCTTGACCATCTCGATTTCAGCTTTCCAGGAAATAGTCTAAGCCTAGAATTGAATAATAATACCTGTTGGCCTGGCTCAAAATGACGCGACTTTATATGTTTGTCATGCCATCTCTTGGTCTTTTCTTTGTAAAGTTTGGCATTTTCGTATGAGTGCAACCTGAACTCATCCAATTCATCCAACTGCAACAATATTTTCTCACCCGCGGTTTCAAGGTTCATGTTTAGCTTCTTGATGGCCCAATATGCCTTATGTTCAAGCTTTACGGGCAATTGACATGCCTTCCCATAGACCAGCTTGTACGGTGATGCACCAATTGATGTTTTGTACGCTGTTCTGTATGCCCATAAGGCATCATCTAACTTAGCAGCCCAATCTTTCCTGTTGACACTCACTGTTTTCTCTAATATTTGCTTAATTTCTCTGTTGGATACCTCTACTTGTCCACTCGTTTGAGGGTTATATGCTGTTGCAACTCGATGACGGACCCCATATTTAGCTAAAAGGTTATTCAACAACTGATTTCAAAAGTGGGTTCCTTCATCACTAATCAAGGCACGTGGAGTACCAAATCTGGAGAATATATTTTTCTTCAGTAACGCAGCGACAACCATGGCATCATTCGTCGGCAATGCAATTGCCTCCACCCATTTCGACACGTAGTCAACTGCCAGCAAAATGTATTTATTTCCCCTGGATGATGGGAATTGACCCATAAAGTCTATCCCCCATACATCAAAAATCTCTACCTCCAAGATATTATCCAAAGGCATCTCGTGCTTCTTTGTTATTGTTCCTGTTCTCTGGCATTAGTCACACTTTTTAACAAATGCGTGGGCATCTTTGAATAGCGTTGGCCAAAAAAACCCAGATTGTAGCACTTTCGCCGATGTTCTATCTCCACCATGATGGCCCCCATATGATGATGCATGACAATCATACAGCACAAGTTCCACTTCTTTATCAGGAATACATTTCCTCATTAACTGATCACCACCTTCTTTGTACAGGTAGGGCTCATCCCAGTAGTAAAACTTCACATCGCGTAAGAACCTCTTTCTTGCCATAGATTCTATTTCCGGAGGAAGTACCCCACTCACANTCTTTCTTTGTAAATAAATACCTGATTTCTGCATGATCTGTGTGGACTATAACTTTTGTTCCCACCAAGTATGCCCGGAATTTTTCAAAGGCCCACACCACAGCTAACAACTCCTTCTCAGTGGTGGTGTAATTCTGTTGTGCATCATCAAGGGTTTTACTCGCATAGTAGATGGAATAAAACAACTTGTCTTTCTTTTGGCCTAGCACTGCCCCAATTTCATGGTCACTTGCATCATACATAAGTTCAAATGGTACTGACCAATCAAGTGCAACAATATGGGGGCAGCTACCAATTTCTTTTTTAGCTCCTCAAATGCCTTCAGGCAGGGTGCATCAAAATTGAACTTGACATCTTTTTCCAGCAACCTGCACAACGGAGTAGAAATTTTAGAAAAATCTTTAATAAAACGCCTATAAAATCATGCGTGTCCCAAGAAACTCCGGACGCCCTTCACTGATATTGGTGGAGGTAATTTTTCAACTGCCTCCACCTTTGCCTTATCAACTTCGATGCCACTTTTAGATACTCTATGACTCAATACGATGCCTTCCTGCACCATAAAGTGACACTTCTCCCAATTTAACACCAGATTCGTTTCTTCACAACGGGCCACCACCATGCTCATATTTTTCAAACAATCATCATAAGATGACCCAAATACTGAGAAGTCATCCATGAACACCTCTACGAATTTTTCCACCATGTCAGTGAAAATAACCATCATGCATCTCTGGAAGGTGGTTGGTGCATTGCAAAGACCAAATGGCATTCGCTTGAAGGCGAAGATGCCATAAGGGCAAGTAAACGTGGTCTTCTCCTGATCCTCAGGGCATATGACAATTTGATTATAACTAATACCCATCCAGAAAGCAATAATATTCATGCCCTGCTAATCTGTCCAACATTTGATCAATGAATGTGAGTGGAAAATGATCCTTGCGGGTTGCTTTGTTGAGCCTTCGATAATCAATGCAAACTCTCCAACCCGTAATAGTGCGGGTAGGAATTAGCTCATTCTTCTCATTCTCAATCACGTTCATCCCTCCCTTTTTGGGTACACATTGAACCGGGCTCACCCAGTTGCTGTCAGAAATAGGAAAAATGATACCTGCATCCAGTAATTTTATGACTTCTTTTTTCACTACTTCTTTCATGATGGGGTTCAGCCTCCTTTGTTGCTCAACACTCGGGCGATGTCCATCTTCCAAAAAGATTTTATGCATGCAGAACGATGGGCTGATTCCTTTAATATCTGCAATTGCCCACCCAATCGCCTTTTTGTGCTCACGAAGTACCCTCAGCAATTTCTGTTCTTGTGTATTGGTCAGGCTGGATGAGATGATCACGGGCAATGTCTCAGAGTTCCCCAAATAGGCATAGCGTAAATGTGCTGAAGAGGTTTGAGTTCCAGCGTTGGAGCCTCTTCAATAGATGGCTTAAGAGGGGTTAGAGTAACAGGCTTGTTCAACTCTTCAAATTTTCCTAGCCCGTGGAGGTAACTGCAGGATACTTCAAGAATTTTCTCAATGTCTCACCTAGTTTCATCCCCACAGTCTTCTTCATCCCCAACCAACACTCGCTCAAGAGGGTCAACAGGACTCATGTAGGGAACCATTGACTCCGATTTGATTTCCACTATAGTAATCATGGATAGCTCTTCATAGTGGACAAGTAACTTGAGTGCCTTATAAACATTAAACACCTCCACTTGATCACCAACTCGCATCGTCATTTTCCCTTCACACACATCAACGATAGCTCGGCCCGTAGCTAGGAAAGGACGTCCCAAAATAAATGGGACTTCCTGATCAGGCCCATAGTCCAAGATAATGAAATCAGCTGGGAATATGAACGAGCCCACCTGAACCATCACATCTTCAATTACTCCCTCATGATGAGTAAGGGAGCGATCAACCAATTGTAAAATCACTGTTGTTGGGCGTGGTTCACCCAACCCTAACTGCTTGAACACAGATAGCGACATCAAATTAATACTTGCCCTAAGATCGCACAAAGCTCACCCGACTGCATGCTTACCAATTGAGATTTGGATAGTAAAACTACCCGGATCTTTTAATTTCTGAGGTACCTTGCTTTGAATTCTTGAGCTAACTTCCTCAGTGAGCGCCACGATTTCGAACTCAGACAACCTTCGTTTATTGGCCACAATGTCCTTGATGTATTTATCATGTTTGGGCACCTCCTGCAGAATGTCTACCAGTGGAATATTGATTTGTACCTGCTTCAAGAGGTCAAGAAACTTTTTGTATGTTGAATTATCTTTCACCTTTTGAAACCTTTGAGGTAATGGAGGGGGTGGCCTCACAACAAATGGTGGGGGTTGCTCAACCACCGCCTCCTTTGCTGGCTTATCTGATTTTTTCAGGTTGTCTGATGTTGATTCAATAGTGGCTGGTTTATCATTAAAGGTTACCTGCTTTATCTTTTTGGACTGGACTTCTTCCAATTGCTTCCTATTCCTCAATGATATATCATTAACAGATGCTTTAGGATTAGCTTCAGTGTCACTTGGCAGAGCCCCCGTTGGTCGGGTATTTTGAGAACTGGCGAGTTGCCCCATTTGACGTTCTAAATTTCTCATTGCTACAGTCTGGGCTTGGTGATCAACCATTATTTTTTGATTGAAAGCAAGTTGGTCGTTATTCATTCTCTTCATAATCTCCTCAAGGCTTGCTGATGGTTCAGCCTGAGGTGGTTTGTACTGCTGTTGAGGTGCTGGATACCTGTAGTGATTCTGAGTGCTTTGATTTCCACCCTAAGAGAAGTTTAGGTGGTTTCTCCAGTTGGGGTTATAAGTGTTTCCATATTGATTTGCTTGTCCCCTATTCGCGTTACCCAAAAAACAGACAGATTCTGGATTAACTAGGCATAAATCACTCGAATGACCCTCTCCACAGACTTCACAAAATACCTGAATCTGTTGCACTGGTTGGGC
>ML308577.1:0-14278 GCA_005239505.1 Nicotiana paniculata | reverse complement strand
ATTAAAACACCTAAAATGCACGGTATATAATGCTAAAAATCATGAATTCTAGACACGCATCACCAGGCACAACAACTGGGGCCCGAAAATGGGAGTTGGCATTGTCTACCAAATCAAACTCTCGCCAAAGTGCCGAAACATCATCCTCGGTTGGTGTGACTATCTCAACAGGTCGCGCATCCTGTTGAGATGATGAGGATCGCCATCTTCTATGTAGAAAAATATCCTCATCACTAGCTTTTTCATCGTCGTTATCAACACGGTGTCCACGAATGGCCTGGAAGAAGGGCCAGTCACAATCATTAGCGGAGATGACTCGGGGACAACTGTCTTTTGCCCTCTTATTCGTTTCCCCAACTGCGGAGGAGCATTTTCTTTTTGGTTGTTTGTCCTCGATCGGGGACTCCGTAATGAAACACGTGTACCCGAAGCAAGCCCGAAGATACCTTTTCGAGTAAGCGCCTCCTGAAGCAGCCTCACCGCATCAGCATGATCAGTCAAGCCATCCTCCTTGGTGACAGCAATATACCCTACGGGTAGACCTGATTTCATAGACAAGGTAGAAGGGATCAATCAAGTTCTTCACATGGAAAATTGAAACAACGTGAGTTTGAATTACTATGATTTTTGTCCTTCCACCCATATTAGGGGCCAGTTCTTTCCATAAGCATCTTTCAGGCGTCGTAACATCCAAGATCTTATGGAACCAGCGGTCCAAACCTTCAACCACCAGTGGGATCCATCGACTTGTTAAAACGGGTAAAGGATGAAGGATCAATACTGGTATAGAAGAATATTTAATAAAAGAAATATTAAAGAAAGAGCTTACGAGTGTAGTTCCAACGACCTGAAAGGATGGAGCCATTGGAGGGATGATATCATTTGTGACAACTATAACGAACCGTTCCATCCACCCACGATCGTTGTCAACATCCATTCTAGATAAAAGAGAATGTTGGCCACACTTGAGAGGTTAATCATTCCCCCGCGGAAGCTATTGGAGAATAGAGATTAATCAAATGAGCTAAAGTTAGCTTTTCTTCCGTCTACTGGCACAAACGCTGAAGGCAAGAAATCGTCCTCCACACAGAAGGACTTACTTGTGCCAAACACACCTGGTAGTTGAGGCACAACTCCGCAATAATGGAGTCCAAATCTTCGGTCAAAGAGAACATACCTAAAGTAAAGGGATATGTGTAAAGATATATAGAACCCTTCTTCGTAGGGTTACTCGCTTTGATAGATCGAGAGCAATAAATATCCAAATCATTGAAGCGGCAGTCTTCCTTCACAACAGGAATGCTAGAAAGACGGATGGAAGAACGATACCTACTAACGGCTCATGAACGAGGATTAGCAGTAGGAAATTTCTCTTCGAAGTATTTTGTGGTAACAAGACTTCTAGGGATGATGAAGCCCACTATTGGAAGAGTAGAGTCCTCGGCCTTGTTCTTTGAAGAACTGGCATGCTTTGAGGAAGAAGTCATTGTATGGAAGACGGAAAAGGCCTTTTTCTTGAAGAGAATTAGAGAAAACTTAAAGAGGGGGGTGCAAGTCGAATAAGGAAAGCTTGTAAAATTATGGAGTATAAGGGAAAAGGTTGATGTGTATAAGTAAATGTTTTGGAGGCTAAAGTCATGGCCATGATTACCTCGATAATCGGCAAAGGCTGTGCTGAATTGTGGGATAACGCGTGTTCGGGGCATTAAATGCGGAGAGAAGTGTGTCTAATCAACCGTCAGAAACCTTCAGATGGAGTTAAAGTAATTCTCGCTAAATGAGTTTTTCTACCAACTTCCCGGTGACACAAAGTTGTGTCATCGGAAAGTAGGGAGACTATATGTATAGGGTAAAATATGCTATTCCACGTGGTTGTCCAAGAGAGGGACATGTGGAAACCAAGACGCATGGGAGGGGGTGGCCAAAAGAGAAGGCAATCCTTCCTTCTGTCACCGGAAATAATAACGCAAATAAATATGTGATAAATACTCCTCGTCTGGTGGCATTTAACAGAGAATATTCCATGTATTAAGGACGATTTTTCGTTACAGGGAATTTGGCATTTATGCTCACCGTTACATCTTCATCAATGGCCCTTATAATTGACATGAAAGAGGAGCATGGTCCTAGGATCTCCTTCCCTAGACGTAACTATAAATAATGAGCTTGGTTATCATTGTAAAGGACACGAATTTTGTGACAAACTAATACTACACTCTATCTAAAAGCTTAATATAATTTTATCTTCTTGCTTTTTCGATTTCATTGTTGTTGTACTCGGAAGCCCTGCTCCCAGAACTACTGTGTTTTCTATCTCGTCTCTATATCAAGGATAAATATTGCATATTCCTTCAATTATCTTATCATTTTAGGATCAAATTAATTCGGTTGTCTAGAAATCACGTATAAATTTAGGTGTACCATTTTATGGACAGACAATACCATATTAATATATCAAGATCAGCATGACTAACAATTAAGTAAAATTTGGTAAAAATAAAAAGAAGAGACGGATGTTAGTACATACATGTATTTTCTTATATTTTTATTTTACCCATCTGGAATAACTGACCTGAATAATTTAGATTCGTGTCGCGTAGGCCTGTTTAACGGGACGCGTTTGACTCTCTGTAATCCATTTTGGATTATGCTTCCTCTGATGTTACTTCAACTACCTGAAAATTGAGCCTATTAGAAGCAACGGTACAAGTTTTTTTCTATTTTGCGAGTTTTTCTTCTTTTTTGAATACACCTTAGAGTACCCCTTAGATGTTGGAGGGAATTTGGAAGAAATACTGGATGCTCCCTCACATGGTATAAGTAAGATAACTCTCACGGACGATGACAAAAGAAGAATCTATGAGCCTTGGAAGATTGCAGTCATCGTTAAATTGTTTGGGAAAAGGATGCTACACCAATACCTAAGAGCAAAAATCCAGGAACTCTGGAAACCAACGGAAGAGATGAACTAATAGACTTGGGTGAAGACTATTTCATTATCAACTTTGCTAAAAGAGAAAACATGGACATAGATCTACATCAAGGTCCATGGTTTGTTAACGGACATTACTTATCTGTGGCTAAATGGAAGCTAAATTTTGTGGCAAAGAAATAAAAACTAACAACCTCAGCCATATGGATTCATTTTCCACAATTACCAACAGAGTTTTATGACACAAAAATTCCGGAGAAAATTGGCAACTCTATAAGTCGTCTGCTCAAAATAGATGTGTGCACATCAACAACCGTAAGGGGACGCTATGCTCGATTATGTGTAGAAATTCCATTGGAACATCCAGTGCAACCCTATATCTATATTGGTACTCATAAGAAATCAATACACTACATAGGTGAGAAGTTGCTATGTACAACTTGTGGGAAATTGGGCCACATTTCTAGCTCCTGCTCCTATGCTCAGAAACCCTCAAAATCACAAGAAAACAAAGAAGCCATAGAACATTGTTCTAATGAGGATAACAAAGCAGGAGAATGGAAGATAGTCAACTTCAACAAGAACAAGAGGCATCGTGGGAAATTCCTTTCTTCCAACAGAACGCCTTCTAAGGAACAACAAGAAGGCCTAGTTATCTGTAACGATCCAGTCTGTCGTTACGAAGAACCTGCATTACAATTGATGTTATTGACTTGTCATGGGTTGGTTATTTTTTTACTGATATATTAGAGTTAATAGGCTTGAAATCGAGTGGTTGTAGTGAGAGTTTAGTCATTTAGCCTTTAAAGATAGCCTTAAAATGGGAAAACTCAACTGAGAGTTGACTTATTGGTAAACAACCTCAAAATGCAGATTTTATGGTTTGGATAGCTTCGTTAGGTTATTTGGGACTTAGGAGTGTGTTCAGAATAATTTTTTGATGTCCGGTGTAGAATTAGGCTTGAATTGGCGAAAGTTAGTTTTTGGTGATTTCCGGTCGGCAGTGTGAAATAGGCTATTGGGTTTGGAATGGAATTATGACAGTTGGAACATGTTCGTAATGTTATTTTGGATATGTCTGCAAAATTTTAGGTCAATCGGAGTTGTTTTGGATAGTTTTGGCATCATTGATGGATTTTAGAAATATCAAAGTTCTTAGGCTTGAATTCGATGTGATTTTGGTGTTTTGAAGTTATATTTAGTGTTTTGAGAGTGCAACTAAGTTTTAATGATCATATGTAACATGTTAGTATGTTCAGTTGGGGTCCCGAGGGGCTCGGGAGTGATTTCGGATGGTTAACGGTAAGTTCGGAGTTGAAAGAGTGTAACAAGCAGCTGGTGGTTTTCTGGTTACTGATGTAACTGCACCTGTGGAAGAAGGATCACAGGTGGGGGCCCGCAGAAGCGGGAAGTGGGTCACAGATGCGGAAGAGTTGCAGGTGCGGTCTCGCAGGTGCGGAAATCCTGGGCAAAAATATAAATTAGACCTTCTGCGGCCCTAACATATTTTTACACCATTGTTGTACGGAAGAGAGCTTTTGAGGTGATTTTTGAAGGGGAAAATTAGTGTTATTCATAGAGGTAATTAATTTGATAATTAAAACTCAATTATGGGTGATTATAGAACATAATCTCAGTATTAATTCATGCAAATCAGTAGAAAAAGGTGGGTTTAGGGCTTGAGATTATGAGACCTTTAGGGATTGATTTGAGGGGTCAAACGAACTCCGATTTTAGTGTTCTTCATATGTACGGACTCGTGAGATGATGAAGAACAGTATTATATAAAAATTTCTGAGTTTCGGGATGCAGGACTGGGGGTTGGGTTTTGACCAAATTCGGATTTTTGAGCTAAATTTGATATATTTCGATTGGAATTTATTCCTTAAAAATAAATTGATGATAAAATATCTGAATTTGGTAGATTTGGAGCCTTCAGAAGTTGATACAAGAGTCAAGCATGTTGCGGAATAGTTTCCGGGCTAGTTTTGAGGTAAGTAATGTCTTTAAATCATGTCCTGAGGGTATGGAACCCGGGATTATGCACCCTTTCACGGGTTTTGAAATGCAAAGGTTGAAACTTTGGAAGTATCTTCCTATTTAGGCGACTATTGAGTTGCTAAACAGACTTTTAAGCCTATGCTTAATTAGTGTTATTTTATTATGATATGATTTAGGTTGTAAGTCGTGTTTGGGGCCTAGTGCCGATATTTTCCCCCTTGGGATTTGTGTTTACTATATTTTCCTCACTGATATGTTATGATTCTTACACTCAGTCTTTTTCAGATAAATTGTTTTAACACTCTGAGTATTTGATACTATTTATTGAAAAAAATGAAACATTGTTTTGGGTCGAGAACCTTGTATGTTTATGGCCTAAGGGCAAGTTGAGAGTATCTGACTGAGTGAGGCTTTCAGGCCTATATTGTGAGGAGGCTTTCAGTCCTTATGTTGTTATAGCGCTTGGGTTGTAGGAGCCCCTCCGGCGTCTGTACACACCCCTAATGAGCGCATGTACCTATCGAGTGATGATTATTGCCCGCGGGGCTGATACTGAGTGATGACTGATATCGAGTGATGATTGACACTGAGTGATGATTGACACTGAGTGATATTGATACTGAGTGATGATTGATAATGATGGTTGAGAGAATGCCTGAGGGGAAACTGCTACGAGAAATGATTTGGCCCGAGGGGCAGATTTATGATGATTTTACTAAGTTTTCGAAGTATGATTTACTTTTTTTTCAAACTTGTTTTTACAGAGAATTTTACTGAGATATACTGATATTAAACTAGTTTTCAAAGGATTTCTTGAAACTGATTTTGAACTTATTATTTGATGAATACTACATGGTGACTTGGTGTTTTACCGGTTTTGTGAAATTGTGTATCTGTACTGTGTGTTTTATAATTCTTAGACTGTGATTTATTTTTATTACTACTGAGTTGGCGTACTCATAAAGACTCCTTGTGCCTTTGTGCACAGATTCAGATGACGGTCTGGAGCAGTAGCTGTCCTTGCTCGTAGTTGCAGGTTCACGAGATTTTGAGGTAGCTGTCCAGCGTCCACAGCTTTTCCACTTCCCTTCCTTATTATGTTTTCGCACTTGATTCCGAGACATAGATTATAGTTTTAACAGAGTTAGATTTATTTTATTCTTAGATGCTCATGAATATTGAATCCAGTCTTGGGCGATTTTGTTTAGAGTTGTTAGTCTATTACTGGGACGCTAAGACTTAATTACATTATTCTATGCTATGGTTGCTACTTCTTATTAAATTGTGAACTTTTATAATTGAACAAATGCATAGTAATGAGATGGTTGGATAGACTAGTTCCACGATAGGCGTCATCATGGCCTGGTAGGATTTGGGGTCGTGATAAGTTGGTATCAGAGCCAGGTTACATAGGACTCAACAGTCATGAGCAGGTTCAGTAGATTCTTGCGGATCGATATGGAGACGTTTGTACTTATATTTGAGAGGCTGCAGAACTCTTAGGAAACATCTATATATTTTGAACTATTTCGTGTCAATCTATTGATTCTCGAAATCTAAACTTATGTTGTTTCATTCTCTCACATATGGTGAGGACACGTAATACCGATCAGGGTGACTAGGCACCAGCCAATCCCGCAAGGGGTCGGCGTCGAGGTCGTGGTAGAGCTGGGGGACCTGCCCGTGCAGCAGCCAGGACAGTGCCACAGTATCCCCCTATCGTTCAGGATCAAGTTCCCACCGACATTGCTCCAACTGGACAGGCTCAAGCACCTGTTGTGCCCATTGTTATTCCGGGTCTTCAGGAGACCCTAGCTCAGATATTGGCGGTGTGTTCCAGTATAGCTCAGGCAGTGGCTGTGACAACTACTGCCAATGCAGCTCAGGCTGGGGGAGACAATCAGACTCCAGCTACACGGGCACCTGAGCCAGTTGTACGAGGTATTTAGGCACCGGGAGTAGACCTAGATCAGCTAGTTGCTCCGTTTCAGGTTATGTGGTCCCTACTATGCCTGAGGATGAGCAGCGCAGGTTGGAGAGGTTCAGCAAACTTCAGCCTCCGGCCTTCAGAGATACAGAGGGCGAGGATGCCCAAGGTTTTCTTGATAAATGTCAGAAGATGCTTCGTACTGCGGGTATTCTGGAGACCAGTGGGGTTTCATTTACTAGTTATTAGTTTGTTGGTACTGCTTTTACTTGGCGGGAATCATTCGAGAGTCGTAGGCCGGTTGGTTCAGCACCGCTTACCTGGCAGAAATTCTCCACGATCTTTTTGGAGAAATATGTTCCTCAGTCCCACAGAACAGAGCAACGCAAGTAGTTTGAGCAGCTGCGCCAGAGAGAGTTCTCAGTTACTCAGTATGAGATGAGGTTTTTTGAGTTGGCCATACATGCTTCGGAGTTAGTCCCCACTGACAGGGAGCGTATCAGGAGATTTGTGGATGGTCTCACGTATCAGCTTCGGATTTTGATGACCAGAGAGAGGGTGTTTGGAGCCATGTTGTTGATATAGCTCGGGACATTGAGTTGGTTCGCAGGCAGGAGCGTGAGGAGAGTGAGGCTAAGAGGCCTCGAGGATCAGGTAATTTCAGTGGTGCTCCTCCAAGAGGGCAATTTCAGCCTAGCAGAAGTCGTCCATTTACACCTCCACAGCCAGCTTGCCTAGCTTACAGTGGTGTATCATCGGGGCAGTGTCCTTGCAATTCTTATCAGGGACATTCATCTTTTAGTGCCTTTCCAGCTTAGAGCTCCGCCCGAGCATTATCTTATCAGGGTTCGTCTATGCATGGTTCGTCTGGTGGTTATCAGGGTGCAGAGGTTCTCGTATGTTTTGATGTCCAGCTGCAGGTGGTTGTTATGAGTGTGGAGAGTTCGGACATGAGTTGAGGCAGTGTCCCCGTCGTTCTAGTAGTTCATCCCAGCAAAGGGTTCAGCCCTCGGCTTCAGCCCCAGTCACATCACCACCTACCCAGGAAGCTAGGGGTGGTGGTCAGGCAGTTAGAGGCCGTCCTACAAGGGGAGTTCAAGCAGGTGGAGGCCAGCAACATATTTATGCACTTCCGGCTAGGCCTGATGTGATAGCATCTGAAGCGATGATTATAGGTACTATTTCAGTTTGTCACACTGATGCTTTGGCTTTATTTGACCCTCATTCCACGTACTCGTATGTTTCTTTTTTTGCCCACTTCCTGAATATTCCCCGTGAGTCTTTGTTTACGTCTATTCATGTTTCGACTCCGGTGGGCGATACTATTGTTGTGGACCATGTGTATCGTTCATGCCTTATATCTATTGAGGGTTTGGAGACCCGAGTGGACTTGATGTTACTCATTATGGTTGATTTCCAAAAAGGTGAATGTTTTGGGAATTACTTAGGGTTTCCAATCCTAAATAAAAATCCAAGGCCAGCGGACTATAACTTTATCATTGATAAAATTAAAACAAGATTGGATACTTGGAAGTTGAGATTCATCAATACGGCGAGTAGTACGACTCTAGCTCACTCCTGTATAAACTTTATCCCTAACTACTATATGCAGTAGACCCTTCTCCCGAATAAAACTTGTAACAAAATTGATAAACTCCAGACAGACTTTATTTGGGGTTCGAGTGAGATTAAAAAGAAACTGCACTTAATTAGTTGGTCAAATATTTGCAAACCAAAATCATCAGGGGGTTGGGACTACACAATGCACACTGAAAAAACTTGACTAACCTAGCTAGTTTAGCCTCGAGAATCCTCACCCATGCCACCACTCCATGGGAAAATTATTATCACTAAATATGGAGGAGGATGCACCAAAACTAACCAAACATTCATTTGGAATGCTATTAGGAAAGGCTAGGAGGTATGTTCCAAGGGGATCATTTGGTCCCCTCATCTAAACTCAAACATTAACATATAAGACCTCAAATGGATCCCAAATTCATAGGACCTAAGAAGTTTAGTACATGGTCCTCTATTACCCACCCAAGACAACCTAAAAATAAAAGATATATATTTAGACAGTAATTGGGATCTCTCAAAATTATCCATACGCATGCCAAATGAAATTCATCAAAACATTCTTAGGGAAAAAATTCGAAAAAGGGCCTATAAATGACATCCCCATTTGGTACCTATGTCCAAAAGGTGTTTTTACTACCAAAAGTTGTTACTCCTTAACTGAATCACAATCACAACCGCAGGAAGAGTTTAACTGGATTTAGTCACTATCTTGTCCCAACAAAATTAAATTATTTATGTGGCAATGCCTCTATAATAGGTTGCCATGTAGAAAATACATTTCTCGGATCGGGATCAACATAGATCCCCACTGTCCAATATGCAACATGAAAATAGTGGAATCTCTTACTCACATATTTCTGGAATGCATAGCGACCAAACCCTTTTGGAACAACATGAGTGGGGTGACCATAAGTGAACACTCTGGCAAACACTGGCTTATACAACTTAGGAACATGTCCGTCATCATAAACCATAACATGATCAATTGGAATTACTTCCTACCCTTTGCCTTATTGGGGATTTGGATCAATCGTAAAAACAATAACCAAAATAATACATTCAAACCCATAAATACTAATTATATCTTTTCAACAAGCTTTAGAATACAGGTTACTAACAGATCATAACCCATTGCCTATTAAAAAGATCCAAATCAAGGTTTGTTGGCTAAAACTACCTAAAGGGTGGTACAATGTGAACGTGGATGCAAGTTACACCTAAGACAAAAGCAGTGTTGGAAGAG
Source organism: Nicotiana paniculata (assembly GCA_005239505.1). Classification (NCBI taxonomy): domain Eukaryota; kingdom Viridiplantae; phylum Streptophyta; class Magnoliopsida; order Solanales; family Solanaceae; genus Nicotiana; species Nicotiana paniculata. The sequence continues at coordinate 4,594 of ML308577.1, read as the reverse complement.
TTCTGCGCAATGCAGAACGCCACTGGATTGTAGGCTTCACAAAGCTCACAAATTCTAGGGGATCTTTGGCAGCAGAATTAAAAGCAATCAAAGAAGGGTTAAAAACAGCTCATGAATGGAATTTGTTCCCACTCGAGATAGAGACATATTGTTTTGACGCAATACAAGCAATTCACAATGGTAATAAACATTTTGATGGTCTTTTAAAATTTTGCAGGTCGTTAATGCACCAAGGGAAAGTGACTCTCCTCAGGCATAGCTTTAGAGAAGGCAACAAGGTAGTACACTACATGGCCAAGCTGGGAAGTACTAGAAGAAGCAAAGAAAAAGCTGTTTTTGTATTACCACCAAGAAATATCGAAAATTATTTAATAGTGGATAAAGACAATCCTTTGGTTTTTGTTAAAAACTTATCTATGGATGCTTGCAACTCTTTAGCAAGCTTAGGTAATCAATGTGCCCTAAGTGGCATAAACTTAGGTTGTGATGTAACAAACCCTATTTAAGTGTTTAATATGTATATTTCCTATTTGCTCAAAAAAAAAAAAAATAGCAAACAATATATAATGGGGTTATTTGCGCAAATAGCCATTATTAAGTGCTCTGCAATATTTAAAAACTTTGCAAAGCTAGCCACTCTTAAAGTATTGGCGCCATCCACCACATATCTTTTTTCAGTCAATTTTTTTTTTTTTTTTTTCAGTCAAAGTTTAGTTGCAGCGATAGTCTGAAGTTCAGTTACATTAATTCAAAATTCAAACTAATGATTCGACACTGAGTTGCAGCTGTTAAAACTTCAGATCAATGGTCATATATTTGTTGATTCCTCTCTTGAAAATTTACTCTTCTACTTTCATTTTGGTGTTTAAGTTTGTAAAATCTAATTTAACTAAGTATTTTTTGTAATAGATTTATTCTTTAGGAAATTTAATCAGTTGGTAGGAGTAACTCTTATACAAACTCAAAAGTTAATTCAAATTGCCTCAATAAGTTGCTCAGATTTGCTATCCAATTTGAAGAATCAGATTCACTACAAAATTAAGTAGCCAATTATATTGTGAATTTATGATATAGTAGTTAGTTTTCTTTAGGCACAAACTAATTTGTATTTATTTTAATTGCTTTATATATTTTTTAATTTTCTATTTAAGGGCGGCGGAAGACGCCCATTCCCCTCTGTACAAACGTTTAAATATAGAAATCAACAAATATACTTACAAGACACTCTTGAAACTTGAAAGATAATCAAACTTATAGTGTTTTGAATTAATTATATGGTGTAGATATACATGTCCGATTGTTGGCGTAAACTTTAATTGCATATCAGGATCTTGAACAGGATAATCTTACACAGAATTGTTACAGAAAACATACCTGAATCATAAGCCATCACCGTGAAACGGAAGCGTTGATTGTGATTGGTTTCTCGCCCCTTACCTAGCTTTCGTTACCGCCGACTTGAGTGATGAAAGAGAAAAAAAATGAAATACTGTAGCCCTAATGGGTGGGGAGAGAACCAATTTACAGAGGTTCTCACTTAATCCGGTACGTCCATCAAGTAACCGATCAGACGGATGAGAATTGATCATTAATTAAATATTAATTACGTACCTTAAACCTATTGGCCACATACACGTAGGAAAAATTACTTACACCGATTTGTTGGTAGCAATTTGGGTTCAGCTTGGTTTCACTGAAAAGCTGTAGTGAAGTCAGTAAGATAAGAATTGGAGAACGCAAGAGCTTTTTAAACACACAAGAAAACAGATATTTTTGTTACATTTCACATTAAAAAGTCTACACAATTCATGCTACTAGTCTGATATTTTCTTTTTTATGCTTAGAACAAAGGAATATGAAACAGAACATAAATTCATCAATTATGCAATTTAAAGAAATGGATTTTTTTTAATTTAAAGCCAATCACCCAGGTTCTCATCACCTGGAGTGTTGGGGGGTTTGGCAGAGACCTCTACTATATCTATTCCGACAAAAAAAGATTACGTACAATGAAAGGGGACATGGACCTTATCTCCTAAAGAAAAGATATGAAAGGCAAGGTAATAAATTATATCCTACCTCTCATATCTACAAAAGAATATACATCAACTCACCAAAAAATTGGCCATATCACACGTAATTCTAAATCTAGGTAGTTGTCATTTATCCAGCTCGAAAGGTCCTTTGCTGCATTTTTTGCCAACGTACCAGCCACTTAGCTTGCTTCTCTGAAGCAGTGAGCAATGTTAACTTCGGCATGGTTCATGAGCCTAGTTATGTCATCATTCAGGCCTTCCAAATGAAGGTTGTCGGTGTTTCTAGCAATGAGTATATTGGCTACTATCTGCGAGTCAAAATCCAGATAGAAGTCATTATACCCCTGTTGTATACACCATTGAACTCCTACTTTAGCAGCCATTACTTCAGTGTTATTGTTGGTGCTGCTTTGGACTGGTAGGGAGAATGCCATTATTAGATCACCTTCTTCATTGCTAACAAAACCTCATATTCCAGCNATTTGGGGGGGGGGGGGAGGGGGTTGCCAAATTACTTGATGCACTGTTGGAGTTGGGTTCCAATTCTCTACTTTTTCACAAAACATAGGCCATGGACATGTCATTTTGCATTTGGGGAAGGCCATACTCGGATCTGCTTGGATAGTCCATATTACTTGATGCTCCATTTTCCTCGGTTGAAACTTCTTTTGATCGCCATATCTACATGTTGTCCAACTTTTTCATATTTCCCAGTTAATGGCTAATGGTGCTGCTTGAAGAATGAACTTGTGGAAATTGTTCTTAGGCTTCTCGTCCCACAAACTTTTGAGAACTCTTCTAACTGGCCAGTTTTCATACTTGATGCCCATTGGAGCTCCGAAACTATTCCAGAAAAATTTGGTTGTATCCCCCTCAATGAAGACATGTTGAATGGTATCCTCGTTAGCACTCTGGAAACACATGCATCTAGAAACAATTTGATTACCAAATTTAGTAATAATTTCATCAAAAGGAAGCTTACCAAGGTATAATCTCCACGAAAGGAATGAGATTTTGAAAGGTGTGCAGTTGAGCCAAATCTTATTTAAAGCTTTATTCTTTTGTTTCCTGCTCAAATCTTCTGTCGGTAGATTCTGCATCCCAAATGGCATAGTTATCTTTATTAGGATCTCCTAGAGCAACGTCTCTGATTTGTACAGTTGTGTGGTCATCAAGATTATTGGTCAACTTCGTCATATCCCAACCCACCTCTGTTATGAATTCCTTCACAATGGTGTTCTTGCACTTTCTTCTATGGGGAAATAGATCTGCTAGAGCATCTTTTCCCGACCAGTTATCCCACAAAAAATTACAAGTGCTTTTGTTTACTTTCCAATATATACAACTTTCTACTTTGCTCCTTATTTGAGTCATACATTTCCATGCATGTGAGTTCCCCGGTGCCCATTTCGTAGTCACTGGTTGTGATCTGACGCAGTATTTTGCTCTAAGGTAGGATGCCCATAAGGAATCTACAGTTCTAAATCTCCACCATCTTTTCATGGCGAGAGTATTGCTGATGTCTTCCTTGGACCTAACACCAATTACTCTCTCATCCTTAGGGAAGCAAAGATTTCTCCAAGAGCTCCAATGGTATTTTCTCTTCTCACCTGCAGAACCCCAGAAAAAATTAGCAAAATATTTTTCAGTCAGTTTTAGAGTGCTCTTTGGGGGGCTCATAGCAGATAGGGTATAAATCGAAAGGGATTGGAGAACATGTTTTATGAGAACCATACGCCCCCCCCCCCCCCCCCCCCCCCCACAGGTCAGAAGCCTTCCTTGCCACCCGTTCAATCTCTTAGCAATTTTGTCCACCATTAGATCGAAGTAGGAAAAATTCTTTCTCCCCACATATAATGGGCAGCTAAGATAGTTGAAGGGAAATTTTTTCTTCATAAATCCAGCAGCTTCCCTCATTCTATTGATTATGTGGGCTCTTGCTTTAGGGTCAGTGAGAAAGAAGCTTTTTACTTTGTTAACTTTTTGCCCAGAGGCTTTCTCATATTTGCTAATCTGCTTCATGATCAGTGATTCGAGGCTAGAATGCATAGTTTAATATGTAATATACCATACATTTGAGGTGCATTAATGATAAAAATACATTTTTTATGTGCTTAATAGAGTGTATTTTATGTGTAGGTGAATTGGAGATGGAAACGGAGCTAAAGGGATGCAAATACGTCGAAAAATACGTGAAAGGAGACACCCGGGCGATAGCCGGGCGACAGAGCCCTACAGCCTAACCCTACCTGGCGTTAGCCAGGCCTTAGGGATGAAACGCTAGCCCTACCCTGGCGTTAGCCAGGCGTTAGGGCTGGAACGCCAGCCCTAGCCTGGCGTTAGCCAGGCCTTAGAGCCCAAACGCCCGGGGTTCCCAGTTCGGCCAAATCCGAGTTTTGACGAGTTTAAGTGTTTCCTGGTTGAAATAGAAGTCTCCTACACGGTTAGGGTTCGCCCTAAATATATAAATAGACTCCTAAAACACGGAAGGATTACGAAGGATTCAACAAGAAAACACCATAGAAGTGACAAACATTGACTTCTACATCTAGTATTCA
>ML308576.1:2458-46856 GCA_005239505.1 Nicotiana paniculata | reverse complement strand
CACCGGCATAAACCTCCTTCCTATGGTGCTTCTATGTCTTCTCCGACCAGCCCTGGTCTCCTATACGCCATGGCTCTTCGATTTCATGAGTCCTTGAGAGAATCTCAAGGAAATCCAACTGGTTCCGGTTCGAAACTTGTTCACCGGCCTGTCTCAGGCCATTTTCATTTATAAGTAAGGGATTTCTCCTTGTTTTATTACGAATCCATGGGTCTTTTGACGATTCTCTTTATCTCTACTATTTTTTCTGAAAGCCCTAGTTCATTACTGCCGATTCTTCTTAGATCTTTATAGATCTGAGGTGATTCGAGTACTATTAAGTGTTTTTCTTTAAAAACTCTCTTGTTTTAATTAGCTATTTAGATTTTTAATCACTCTTTCTAAACTAGGGTTCATCTCAAACTGTTCTTCAGAGATTTTTCTAAACTTCTCAGTGTTTAATTAATTGTTCCTTCATCATCTTGACTACTTTTCGCATGAATTTTTGAACCCTAGTCGATTCTGTGTGATATACTGATTTCTTCAGCTCTGTTTCGATGTTTTGTTATTTCTGTAATACCACTCGTATTAGTTTACTCTATTTTTAGACTTAAATATTTTCCCTGTTAAAATTCAGTATGCTTTGGGAATTTTTTCTTAATTAATCCCTGTTAATGGTTCGAACCTGCTTTTCTTGCTGAATTCTCTATTTCTGAGAGTTTTTTACTTAGTTGATTTCTATGTAAAGAATCTGAGTAATTCTTTCCCCAAAATCAGTATTCTTTGGAGATTTTTACTGATTATTTCTTATTATTTTGCTCTGTTAAAATTTGTGTGCATAGATTTTATTTGTTTCCTTATTTATGACTTTAATTGGTCACACTTGCCTTAATTAGTCATCCGTATGATTTTGGGATTTTTACTAACTCCCTATTTGGTATTATTTGGATTCCTTGCCTTAATTACCCCCCCCCCCTCCCCTTTGTTGTGACCGTTAAGTGATTACCCCTAATTAAGGGGTCCATTCCGGACTCCCTCATATGAATTGATTATGTGGTTATTTGATTGTACTTAATTGATTGAATTTTGATTCTGGTTACCTTATTTGTCCTACTCCCTAAGTTCTATATATACACTCTTGTTTTACCGGTCAAACATGAACATGAGTTCACAGAAAATACACATTCACGCACATACTTTGCTCTCATCTCTCTGCTACTTGTGCTCATTGCTTGTTCTAGCCGGCTGAAAGCCAAGGCTAGACTATTGAATCCTGCATACCTTTCATCTCCTATTTTCTTTCCTTCAACTGGTATGCTCCTATTCCTAATGTCATTATGAAGTCTGAACCTGTATGTTCTCTGTTGCTCTATTTCTGTTAAGTCCATGTCTCTAGTCTAATTACTTATGTACTTAATTTTGTATTCTTTCTTGTTAATTGCTTTGATCAGCATGTTTAAGTTTCATTCTTTCTTGTTTGTCAACCTAATCAGCATGTTTACCTTCTGTTTAAGTTTTAATCCTTTATGTTTATTGCTCTAAACCAACAAACTTACTTTTGTGTTTAAGTTGCAACATTTCCTGTCTATTGCTTTAAGCCAGCATGTTTACTTTGGAGTCTAAGACTCCCACTTTTCCATCAACCTCAATTGGTGTGATCAATTTTGTTCCCCCCATGAACTGATGAGCATGACTGCTTTTACATTAAACTTCTATGTTTCCTTGTCCATTGCTTTGAGTCAGTATGCTTACCTCTATAGTTATGTATGATTGTTAAACTTGAGTGATTCCTGTCTAGACCTTAAATCAGTATGTCCTAGTGAATTGTTATCTACCTCATGCCTGCTCTATGCTCCTGACTAGCATGCTTCCCTAACATCATGTTTCTATGTGCTCCTGATTCAGTATCCTTATGTTCCCAACTCCTGCTTCCTTTTGTGTAATTGTTTGTTCTCAGCATGTTATATGCTCACCTAAGGTCAACTAATAAACTGAGTTAAGTCTGCGCAATATGAAACTTTGCTTGAAACCTTGTGACTGTGTTTCTATTTGTTGTTCTTTGCTGAACCTTTGTTTTCTTAGAATGTTTCCAAACTGTTTTTTTTTCACTCCTAAAGTGTTTTCACTTCTATAGTATTTACTTCTAAACTATTCTCACTTCTGAACTGTTTTACTTCTGGACTGTTTTCCCAAAACTATTTCCACTATGTCAAGAACTTTCACTTCTACTCTTAGATTATTTAAGTACTGCCCCTCCAGTGTGTGTACTGCCTAAGAATCCATGAGATTCCTCCGAACTCTGACACACTGGGGCCGACTCTTCCACATTGCACAAAATTGTTTTCTTTAAAGGATCCTTGGTGTGAGCATTGCCCGGGGTCCCTGAGGCCCTTGGGAACTTTGACACACCAGGATACCCCTATTGGACATCATGGCACCTTGAACCGTTTGAAGGCCTGGTATTTCTAGGTTCACTTTGGGCCTATTCAGGCTCCCTATAGCATAACTTCTATTTATTATGTAATAGTCCGTAATAATGATCCTTGTAAACAGATATTGGGGATATTAGTAAAAGGGGAGGGATTTTCATATAATGTTTGTGGGGGGCATTTGGGTAGTAATCATGCTTTGAGGATTACTATGACTATTTGCTTGCATTAGAAATCATGCTCTTAGGATCATTTGTGCATTAGAGAGCATGTTCATAGGCATCATGTCGTTTGTTCTATAATTTCTGCTTTTCTAAAAAATGTTGCATACATCATGCCTGCTTAGAAATCCTATCACTAGGTTATTATTAATTCTGCCTAATAATCATGTTCATAAAGTTTTCCTTTGTGCATTAGAAAACATGTTTTAGGACCTTTATTGTACTTGCCTAAATACTACGCCTATATCTAGATAGTATAAAAAGCAGTCCCAACACCTAGATATAATGCTCATAGAAATAAATGTATAAAATCAGTGCTGTAATGTTCAGCACCTAGACAGCATGCCTATAGGACATCATGAACTCAAACTGCATGTTTAAAATCACTTGTTAGTATTCAATTTCTGTTTAACATTTAGATATCATGTTTATAGGACATCTCGAATCCAGCCCTAGGCAAGCCTTTAGGGTAATTGAAATCTTGCAAATGGTAAAAATTGTGCTTTGTTTAATTATTCGTGAATTGCCCAGATTCAGCAAGTCCTAAAATCAATAGGCAAACGGATTAGGTTTCTATCACTTCTCCTTAACGCAATACTGCACATTCTCTACTTGTCAAGCTCACCTAGATATTCTGTTCTAGAACTTTTTCTGAAACATCTAAAATCTTGTTGTTTGGGACATGCTAATTATCTATTTATTTATGGAGGTAAACATGAGCCCCCTTAATTGTTCTTTACTTGAAAGTCCTATATGTTCTTTGTTGTCGCTTAGATTTTCTCCTTTAAGTACCCCAGGAGAGTCTCGAACCGCCATAAATTAGAGGTCCTAAACACCTCCAGGGCCATAAGAAAGGGACGGGTAATGCACGCATATAGTTCGTCTAATTAAAATCGCTTATAACCGCTAAGAGAGGGTAACTGGGTAGTACAGGATATGATGACATGTGCACTAATACCACGTGTAACCCCTCTAGTTGAGGAAGGTTTACCGGGTATTGCACAGATGTGATCCTATAAGCTAATAAACCTAAGAACTCTTTATTCTTGTTCTTAATAATCTTTATGTTTTTAAATTGTTTTGTTTTCTTAATGACTAATTAAAAAAATGAGTTTGGCCGGGACCCACCGTTGTGGACCTCGAGGTGTGCCTAACACCTTCCCCTCAAGGTAATTTTAAGCCCTTACCCAATCTCTGGTAACGCGAATCGGTTTAAATGAGTTACTTGCATTAGGTGACCTAACGCACCTTAAATCCGTTAGGTAGCGACTCTTCAATTTTCATACCCCTTTTCCTTTTGTCCCGAAATGTCGAAATCCGGACTCCTCGAAGAAAAAAAGGGGGGCGCAACAATCGGTATAAACTTAACCCACGTGAAGGTGGAATAACAATACCAGGATTATGATCCCTTGGATAAATATTTCGTAAAGACGAAATTACCCCTCCAAAAGCCTTTTCACTGCATCAGTACATTTGTTTTAGCTTTAGTTTCTGCACTTATTTTAGTTTCAATTTATTTTAATTTCAGTTTGTAGCTTTTAAGTTTCAGTTTAGCAGATTTTAGTTTCAGTTTCTGCACTCTTTTTGCTGGAGTGTTTGCACAGTTCTTGTATTTTTTTGCGCTGTATTTGAGTAAGTTTGCATAGTTCCTGCACTTCTCTCAATTTCTGTATTATTTCTGCATAATTTTTGCATTTTTCTGCTATGTTTTTACATTTTTTCTGCACTCTTTCTGCACAATTTCTGCATAGTTTTTGCATTTTTCTGCATTGGTTCTGCACTCTTTTGCGTAGTTTCATTATCTTTCTGCATATTTCTACACTATATTAGCTTCAGTTTGTGCACTTCTTTTGCAACAATGCAGCAACAATATAATTCTCTTGCATCTTGGATGGTATGATCTAATGTCTTTGATTTTGCCCAATTCTGTTGGTTGGGGTTTGAATTTTGATAAAGCTCTTTAGTATAATAAGAAAATATTGTTGGGTGGAGTTTTGTGTTAAGAAAAATATTGTTTGTATAAGTCATGAAATATCTAAGGTTAGAATAGGAAATAAAACTTTATGCAAATTTATCCAACTTTAAACCAAACACATGTTTTGGATTATATATAGTATATCCGAGTTCTAATCCAATGAACCAAACAAAGTAATAGCACTATGTGGTATTTGGCAATTAAAAAGTAAGCACTTACTTTTATTAAGCACGAAAAGTACAAAAATAAGTCAAAAGCTAAAAATTAAATATTATAAACTTATGATTTTTGACTTTTAACTTACAAGTTACTTTTTAAAATCCAATCCAGTTGAAAAAGTCTATGTTGTATTATATGGTATAATTGCTATAAATTCTTACGTTTTCACGAGATCTCCTCCAATTATGTCTAATTTTTGGCCTTGTTAGACAAATAAACAAACTCAAAACTTCTCTAAATTTCCATGAAGTCGGAGCAAATAATGACAAAACTACCGAACATTGGGTAGTCCAAATTTCCCATTCTTATTTAGTTGGCCTTAACCAAAACAAAGATACTTTCGGACGGCTGGTAGGATCTTTACATCAAATCAAAACGCTCCATAAGCCGAAGCTAATCTAAATAGTTTGATCCAAATGAGAATCCTTTTAGCTGTTTTTTAACGGTTGTTGAGAGCGCCACATTTTTAACAGCACAAACTTCACCTCATTTGCTATTATCGTTTTCATGGCAGCTTCTGTTCCACTTCTTCAATTCCCAACTCACTCCCTCCATAAATCAACACTGCCCAAATGCCGACCCACTTTTTCTCCTAAATTCAATGGTATCATCCTTTCTCTTTCAAATTAAGCTTATTCCATTTTCCCCATTTATTTTGGTAGAAATATCATTAATATGGGATTTTTAATTATTATGCAGGGAATTATGGGTACTGCTGCACAATTAGGTGTAATTCTTCAAATGGAAGAGAGCCAGAGTCGGTAGACGAGGGAGTTAAGACTGTGGAGAAGCTTCTACAAGAAAAACGGAGAGCTGAATTATCTGCTCGTATTGCTTCTGGGGAGTTCACTGTTGAACAAACAGGGTATCTTCACTTACACTTCTGAAAGAATTTTTTTTTTTTTTTTTTTTGTCTTTTTCTCTGCTTTACTGTAGTGGATTGTATGGTTTATAGTGGTTTTGCATATTCTTTAAACAATTTTATCACTATATGTTTAAAGTTTTGAAATCAAATCTAATAATGAGAACATCCTCGGGTAATTAAAAAAAAGTTAGCTCGATGGACTAAGCTACCACTATGCAGTGGGTCCAGTGAAGGTTTGAACCACATTGGGTGTTATGTATATAGTCTTACCTTATATTTTTTAGGAGGCTAGTTCCGACCTCCTAGATGGTGGCACACTCATCGAGTAATTAGTGTAAAATTTTAAAATTTGTGTAAAGGAAGTACATTTTGAATTTAAAGCATGAAGGAAGCTCGTTCAACCAATGTTGTATAATGTAAATTTTAGTGGTAGTTTATTCTCATTTGGTTTTACCCTTTGTTTGGAAAGAAGGGAAGGGTAGAAAAAGGAAGGGAAGTTGTGAGAAAGCGGAAAAATTATTGCTTTTTTCGTTTCAATAGAAAAGAAAGTTGGAAGAAGGAAATTGGGAGATCGATGAGGATATCACATCGTATTGGAGGGTGGATGAAATGGAAGCGAGCATCTAGTGTCTTGTGTGATAAAAACGTGCCACCAAGACTTAAAGGTAGGTTTTACATACTGGTTGTTAGATCAACTATGTTCTATTAGACGGGATGTTGGCTAGTCAAGAACTCTCATGTCCAGAAGATGAAAGTGATAAAGATAAGGATGCGGAGATGGATGTGTGGGCATACTAGGAGCAGAGGCGGATCTAGGATTTGAAATTGGCGGGTGCCATAATTTCCTTTCATATATACTTTGTAATGACTAATATAAAATTTGTTAGGAATGTTTATTCGATTTTTTTTAGTTGATTCGGGTCAACCTAATAGGTATTATTTATTTGAAAACTTAAAAATTACATCTCAGATATAAAAAAACAAACATGATTAGAATTTAAAATAGGATCACACCTTTATTATAACACATAAGTAAAATCAACATTTTCACTAGAAATTACATCTTTTCTGTATATTAAAAATTAATTTACACAAGTAAGATAACATCCTCAAAAAGAGAATTACATCAATCAGAATAAGAAAATTTAAAAAAATATTGTCCATGCATAAATTATACCTCATAAGCATAAATTAGATAAACTACAATTTCTCATAAAATGCTTACGAAATTATAGTAAAGTGATTTAAATTTTATATCTAACAACCATCGCATAACACAAATTTTTATGATATAACAAAAAATATGAAAAAATTTGATCTCAATCCAAAATTCTCATTAAGACCCAAGTTTTTAGGATTTAAAAGAAGAAAACTCATAAATTTAATTAAGAGGATTGCTTATGTTATATAATTTTAAAGTGTATGAGTTTCTTTTTTGAGTGTTCTTGATAGAGATCACGTACAAAATAAATAGAGAAAAGAAAAATGTAAAGAAATAATAAAACGACAGATAGAAAATTAGGTGGTAGCCGAAAAGGGAAATGACTGGAACAAAAGGAAATAAAAGCACAAAGAAAAGAGAAAGTCAGACAAGGTTCAAGATAAATCAACTTGAATTTTACACACGAGAAAAACTTTCAAAAGGTCTTCCAGCCATGGCACCTTTGTATAATTTACGGTTGCGGGTGGCAGGATCAAATAATTAACCTAATTTAAGATTATCTCAATATAGGCATATAAAAAATTTATCATTTTACAGGGTGCCATGCTACCCCTTCTTAAAGGGGTGGATCCGTCCCTGACTAGGAGTGATATGGTTAGAAATGAAGATATCCGAGGCAAGGTAGGCGTGGCCTCCGTGGTGGACAAGTTGTGGGAAACAAGGTTGAGATGGTTCGGGCATGTAGAGAAGAGATGCCTGGATGCCCCAGTGAGGAGATGTAAGAGATTGATTATGGTGGGTTTGAGGAGAGATCAAGGCAGACCGAAGAAGTATTGGGAAAAGGTGATTAGGCAAGACACGGTGCATCTTCAGTTTACTGAGAACATGATCCTTTATAAGAGAATGTGGAGGTCAAGAATCAGGGTAGAAACATAGTAAGGATTCAGAGCGTCTTTCCTTTCATCCCAACAGTGATAGTGTTATTCTCGTACTCCCATATTGTTAGAATTCTATTACTATCTGAGAATGCCTGTGTTTTGATTCTATTATTATCTTGTTGTTGTTACTGCTTCTTTGACTTTTCTACCATTGTATATCTTTTCTATATACAGTTGTGATTATGCATGCTTGCCTTGAGCCGAGGGTTCATCGGAGATAGCCTCTCTACCTGCACAAGGTAGGGATAAGGCTGCGTACTCTACTCTCCCCAGGCAGCACTTGTGGGATTACATTGGATATGTTGTTGTTGTATTACTCGTGAATTAACTATGTACTTGATTTGATGCGTTTGTTTGACGCCACATATTTCTACTGCTAACCTGAATAATAGGCAATTGAAGTTATTATGGTTTCTTCTGTTGTTAAATTTAAGCTCTTTTTCTTCTGTGGAGTAGATTCCTATCACTGGTCAAAAATGGTTTGTCTAAAATGGGTGTGCCTAAGGAGTTCTTTCAGTTCTTCTCTCAATGGCTGGGTGATTATCCTCGCATTCCAGAGGCAAAAGGATCTATTAGTGCTGTTCGGAATGAGGCTTTCTTCATCCCACTTTATGAGCTTTTCCTTACTTATGGTGGAATTTTTCGTTTGACCTTTGGTCCCAAGGTTTGTTCATTTTCATGAAGATATACTTTTTTTCTGCAGCAGTGCATTTAAAAATCAATTGAAAGCTTAAAGGTAAATTAGACCTCCTCTAAATGATTGTTTGATGATTTGACCTTGTTGTGCAGTCTTTCTTAATAGTTTCTGATCCTTCAATAGCCAAACACATACTGAAAGATAATTCAAAGGCTTATTCTAAGGTAAAGAGCTTGCAACCTGTATCTATTAGTTTGTCGAAATGTGAAAGTGAAGGAAAGAATAATCAACTCACAATTCCTAAGATGATTTCTTCTACCTTCTCCACGGCCAGGGTATCCTAGCTGAAATATTGGACTTTGTGATGGGAAAGGGACTTATACCTGCAGATGGAGAAATTTGGCGGGTCAGGCGGCGCGCTATTGTACCAGCATTGCATCAAAAGGTAACAATGCAACTGTACTGCTTCTTGTGGCTTACTTATTGTTTTACTATTTGTTAATGTTAGTTGGTCTCCTACTGATATCTCTTAAGCTAATTCAATTTTTTTTAGTTATCTGCTCATCTATTTGTGTAGTATTAAGAAGGACAAATCCTTCTAAAAGCTTACTCTTGTTATCATTTTCCATTGCTGATTGTAGTATGTAGCAGCTATGATTGGCTTATTTGGTCAAGCAACCGACAGGTTGTGCAAAAAGCTTGATGCTGCTGCATCTGATGGAGAAGACGTTGAGATGGAATCACTATTTTCCCGTCTAACACTAGACATCATTGGCAAAGCTGTATTTAATTATGATTTCGACTCGTTAACAGTAGACACTGGTATTGTGGAGGTACTACGTTTTTCTTAAGTTATTTTATTTGTTTAGTCTATTTTGTTGCAGCTATTGCTAGTTTTACTTATTGTTAAAAGCCATGATTGTGCCTGTGCTTGTGATTCTTTGTCTTGTTCAGGCTGTATATACAGTGCTTAGAGAAGCAGAAGATCGCAGTGTTGCACCCATTCCAGTTTGGGAGATACCTATCTGGAAAGATATCTCTCCTAAGCTAAAAAAGGTCAACACAGCCCTAAAGTTGATTAATGACACCTTGGATGATTTGATTGCTCTATGTAAGGTAATATAGTTATTTGGTTCAGAGATCAATCTGAACTACTTGCTTTACAAATTTTATTGTTGTTTGGATGATAAAAATAACCAATTAGTTTGTTACGTAGACTTGAGATGAAGCATTATGCAGACCTACTAGAAAAGGGCATTTCTGTAAAAGAAACCCCTAGCCTTTTGCTGTTTTTGAAGAAAAACTTTTGAACCGCGTCAATGAAATTGCAAGTCGCAGAGGTTCATGCAATTCCACAACCCAACTATTGGACTGGTAGAACGTTTGAATATGAGATTAGAGGAAAAAAATGTTACATGTATTGTACAAATTATCTATAACAGCTCCTAGATATTGGACTTGTCTAAAAAATTCTCCCAATGTCCTCTCTTATTTTCTTTCTTATCAAAAGAAATGTCTTCTCTTATTTTCCCACATTGTACGATCTTGGTAATGACTTACTACAGCTGCTCCATCAGCCAAAATTTTCATTCTTCTTCCTAGTTTCACTATTCCAATTTCTTTTTAGTGTTCGTTCTGGCGACTCCATGACTCTTTCCAATGGCTGTTCCGGTGCCACGGCATCTCTTTCTGTCACTGTTCCGAGGCAGCACATTTTGTCAGCTTTGCGCTTTAGTCAAGTGATCGCTCTGACCTCATTACACCTGTTTTTCGTGACTCTTCCGACACAGTTCCATCATTATGACAATGACCATCTGATCACTCTTCTCACGACTGTTCCTACCACTTTTTGAGTGGCCACTGCCCGGCCATTATATCAATACAATTCTAGCCACTGTTCCTGCCAGTGTGCAGGCACTATTCTGAAGTAAGAGCTGCATGTTAATCAACATCACTGGGTAGGACCTATGCTACAAGCTAATGTGTAAACTCAAGGTGACTTCTCCACATTGAATTTGAAGCAGTGTGTTAGGATATTAGATAAATTGTCCAATAATAGAAGAAAGTATTATGCTACTTGTAGAACCCATTAGGAAACTCCTATGTTTAAGTTATTCTATCACACCAGGTACAAAGGATGAGAACAGATCGCATATGTCAAAAGTGGTTAGATTGGAACTACGATCACAAGTGGGATTCTGAGATCCTAAAAATCCTAGTACCGCAAATTTATGAGTTTTTTCTCCTTTCGCTGTTTCTTCATAACTTGTAGTAGCGTTTATGTTATAAATTTCAAAAAACGTACCTTAGTATTAATTGAGGACAATAACATGTTTGAATATGGCAGGAGTTAGTATGATTCAGGATGAAATCTCAGCAGATACAAACTAAGAATCAACAAAAAGTGGTAATCTGATATGGGGAAGATTCTGTGAACATGTCCTATAACTGAAATAGCATAGTGGCTTTATTGAAGTGGATGTGTGGGTTTTTTCTAGACCTATACATCTCTGTGGACTGAGACTAGGACAGAGTGGTCCCCATTCTAATACTGGAAAGCTCCATGGCTAGTTTGTTATATCTTCTTAACTGACCTGCAGTATGATTCAAAGGCTTTGTCCAATTGATGTCTTCTCAATTTTGTTTGGGAATAGCTTGTCCAACTATTCCCAGTAAGATGTATGATCTTAGCAAAAAAGATGTATTTTTCCTCTTCTAATAATAAGAAACAGTGATAGAGTCAAGAAATAAAGGCAAAAGAGACGACTGCTTAAGCACCAGAACCAAGCCATTAGGAAATACCCTGCAGACATTGCAAATAGAAATTTTGAAAGAGATGCTGCTTTGGGTGAGTACTCACATGCAAGTATTTTAACTCTGTTTCCTATGTTGTCGGTGCCTTTCTGACACGTATTAAAATTGATTTTGCTTGATCTTTTGCTTGTAATTTTGTTCTGAATCGTGCGTACCTACAAATGCATTTCAGAGGATGGTAGAGGAAGAAGAGTTACAATTTCACGAGGAATACATGAACGAAAAAGATCCTAGCATCCTCCATTTCCTGTTAGCATCTGGCGATGAGGTATGACATATCGGAGTCTTGAATGCATTTATACTACCCAAAAATTTGGTTGGGGAAATTCTCATGCCCTAAGTTGTAGGTGTCAAGCAAGCAACTCCGTGATGACCTCATGACAATGCTTATTGCTGGACACGAGACATCTGCAGCAGTGCTCACTTGGACCTTTTATCTGTTGTCCAAGGTTAGTCTACCCCTTTCAAGTTCAGGTAGAAGCATAAGTATTTAACATCCTTCGTTCAGCTGCCATTTAGGGGTGGAAGGTTCCTTCCTTTTTCGGTTTTCCTTCTTCATTTTAGACTTTCTGTCAGTAACAGTAACATGTGCATATATAAACTATTCGGAAGCATGCCGTCTTATGTGCGTACACCTTTCATAAAATAGAATGACAATCAATTACTAGAAGCTTGAGAATATGGAGTTCAGATAACCTATGCAGATGTTTTTCAGTTCCATATGAAGCCTTTTCCTTCAAAAAGAATATGCGCACAATAGATGTTTTAGTGTCAATTAAGATTGTCTACATGTCGTGTTTTGAGTATGTCGTGTTTTACTCAACATCCATACTTGCAAGATCTTAAGTTTTTCTCATGGTTGAACCGTTGGAAATTATGGTTTATTTGTGATATGAGAAAGGAGATCTTATTTCAATAGGTAGTTTTTAAGTTCTTCCTTATAGTCTTTGACCTTTGTTTCAATCCTAAATAACTGCAGGAACCTACTGTCATGGCCAAACTTCAAGATGAGGTAGGTTAAAATAAAATATAATTATATCAGCTTTTATTGAAAGCATCTACTTGTATCTCATATTTAGTGTACCTATTGTTACTTTCAGGTCGATTCAGTTCTGGGGGATAGGTTTCCAACCATTGAAGATCTAAAGAAACTCAGATACACAACTCGTGTGATTAATGAAGTGAGAAGAATGTTACCTCTAAGCATAAATCCTTGTGCTCACAACTGTTTCCTTTGTGTAATACTTCTTTTTATTTTGCAGTCTTTAAGACTATACCCACAGCCACCCGTCTTGATTCGTCGTTCTATTGATGAGGACGTACTTGGAGGTTACCCAATAAAAAGGTTATCCTGAAACCTGTTTTGAGAAGCATTCTGCACAAGCCTCTCATGCATGCTAAATTAAATTTAGGATAAATTTGCACCATGAGTGTATACAATCTTTGGAGACTCTGAAAATGCATCTCTCCTTCCCTTCGAACAGAAATATAAGAAACAAAGGGATAAATATTTGAGGCTGCTTTAAGCATGCCAGATGTATGCTGTTAGATAATGAAAATCAACTGATTGGCTTTTCCAACTTGAATAATACCTCATTGAGCTTACTACAAAAATTGGTGTATCTTCTATGCCTAGGGTGTAGAGATGCTGAAACAAGTGAATACCGCAGATAAGTCCTATCCTGCTCCTAGAAAGATAGAAACAGGTGTTCATTGTTTTCAGAAACATTTGCACCATCAATATTGGGATAGTAGTATATTGGTGTCATTTTGTCAGCTATGTTCTTTAAACTAGTTCTGTAGTTTGGCAATAATTTTGACAGACTTCTCTCTCTTGTCTGACTTAGCACTATAATGTTTTCCCTTTTCATAACAGTATCTTAACATCGAAAACGGAAGCCTTCACCATGCATATTATATACTTTTCTTTCTGCTTTGAACATTCTGCAAGGGCAAAGTGGAAAATGGTATAGTCAAAGAGTGTTCATGATCAATTGTGGTCATTCACTTTAATTAGCTTCAGACAAATTGGAGAAATTATGTGCTGTGGTTCACTGATTATCTTGAAAAAGCTGAATTAGAAACACTAAGATTAGTGATTGAGTTTTGGCATACTGCACCATTCATTTGAAGATACCATAAAGGAAATTGTAACATATAGTTATTTATTAACAGATTGATCATAGGCTTCTATTAGCATTTGTAGGTTTCCAGTAGTTCGGATTTGGCATGGGTAACATGCCTAGTGATCAACTGAGGTCCTATCATCATAAACCTTAAAAGATGAACTTACAACTGCACCATATTTAGCGTATGGCCATTATCATCTGTCTAGATCTCTGGGACTATGTGTTGGTTTAGGTTTCTCTGACATCATTTTTCAGTCATCATATTTCTGAAATTATTAAGCACTTTCACAGGGGTGAAGACATTTTCATTTCTGTTTGGAACTTGCATCGGTGCCCCAACCATTGGGAAGAAGCTGATAAATTCAATCCTGAGAGGTGGCCTTTAGATGGACCTAACCCAAATGAGACAAACCAAAATTACAGGTATTGCAGTTTTCAGCTTATCAGCATCTATAATGTAACTTTTGGAAAACTCAGGTTATTAGCCACTCTCTTTTGATATATTATAAATTCATTTAAATTCTTGTTTCCTTTAGTAACTAAGTTTTTGCAAAATAAAAAGAGTAGCTTAAATTTGTGCCTGTGTTTTTAGGAAAAGAACTGCTCATTCTTGTAGTGCATGTTAATTTTAATCAGAGTGTTTAGAGAAATGTTTTGCCTTATTTTCTTTAAAAATGAATTACCATGGCAAATGACTTTGATCAAAGGCAATTATATTCAAGGTAGTTAACATGTAAAATTTGAGTGACTAGGCTCAGCAACTCTATGTTTGTCATCAGTATTGTCACCTTGTGGATGTGAGCCATGTTAAATGTAGTTTCTCTTTCACTATTTGGTGTAATGTGCTTGAGGAAACAAAATTGACTATGAGAGATATTTTTACATTTAGATTCTCCCTTCAGTTTACGTGGCAGGGCAATGATTAGTCGAACAGAGTTTGCAATACAGTTGAATGATAATAGTTGGAAAATATGTATGCCTAAAACTTAGGTTAAGTTAACAACTCTTTTCTCAAATGAATTATTGTTTATTGGGTACTTGTTGCTATGTAAGGGTGTGACCTAGTGGTCAATAAAGTGGCTTGAGAACCATGAGGTCTCAGTGGATGGTTCAAATCCCACCGGATGAAAATCACTTGGTGATTTCTTCTATCCAAGACTTGGTGGACAGAGTTACCCAGTACCTATGTTGGTGGGACTTGGGAGGTAGAGGTACCCCGTGGAATCAGTCGAGGTGTGATCTGGCCTCGACACCAAGGTGATAAAAAGAATATTATATAAATAGGAGTATATATTATATTATTCTAGAAGGTAATTGGTCAATCTATCGTGTAGTCAGCAAGTCATTAAGCAATAATGGCATAGATGTTCATTTATTTGTCCTCTATGTTTCATTTTTCTTCTTCCCTATTGTATGATAACTCCCACGAGGTGGTTACTTTTAGGGGAAAATATCACTGAGTTGGAAAATTTACTCATTGATGAGGATCCGCATAGTACTTTTTCAGTTACTTTGAAGAATCTTGACTTTGAAAATTTTAGTGAAAAATTTATTGTTCACTAACTGATATTTGATTCCTGCCACGTAGCACTCTTAATATGTAAAATCAATTTCAACTTCATGTCAGATAACAGTTTCTGTTGGTATTAGATTTTTAGGACTACCTGTTGTTTCTCTCATTTCGGTCATCTTACTATCTGGTTGTTATTTATGCTGCTTTTATATGGCTTCTCGTTGTTGCGCTTCTTGTTTTTCTCGTCATTAATGTGATGTTTATGCTTGCCTGATCCAAGGGTTTATTGAAAACAGTCTCTCTATCTCAACATGGTAGGGGTACACTACCTCCCCAGACCCCACTATGTGGGATTATGCCGGGTTTGTTGTTGTTAGTCAGATAACATTTGTTAAATGCTACTTGTTGGAATATCATTGTAAATCTAAAGTTGAAAACTGAAAATATGACTTGCACAATTAGCCATTTTTCATTTATCAAGTTTGTGTTTGCACCTATAGACCGCTTGATGATGCTGTTATCCTAGTTTCAGACTCCTTACTATCTTTTTATGCTAACATTGAAACATGCTAGGTTATGATTTTGATTTTTATCCTACTTAAGCCTCTATTTTTGCAGAGATCTATATTCATCTACCATTTTCCAGAGGGTAAGAAAAGAAAGTTCAGTAATATTATATGTATTTTTTAAAACAGTTGAAATAAAAGTACTGATAATACGTATAAGTAGACAAGTAATATAGAGTAGTGTTAGTTTGAATTTTTAGGGGGAAACAAGTGTGAAGATGTCGCAGATGCAAAAGGAAAGTAAGTGTGGTAAATTTGAGATAATGAAGTATTAACAGAACAAATGGTTTGCGAGGTGTATAGACTTTTTCAGGCTCCTAGCAATGTTGTAATCTGACAAATTTCAATTGCTATTTTCTTGCTCTGGATGCTACTAGTTTATTTAATCTTTCAGAGGTAGCAATTATTCTATTCAAGCGAGTCATTTGCGTTTATTCAGAGGCTATTAGGTACACCAGAAAAAGTATCTTCAACATTGTAGTTGGCAGCGAGCAATACATTCTACAAATAGAACTACCCATGGGTAATTCACAAGGCCGTGCTCTTTCTTTTCTTACCATCGGTCTCTATTCTTTTTAATAGAAGGAAGCTTATGGATGAGGGCACATAATAAGAATATAACAGTCAAGAAAGGAAAGAAAGTTTGCTTTAGGTCTGGGTTTTGTTTTCACATCCTTTACTAAAACAATTAAGAAACATATGGACTGGATAGTGTTGGTGCCTTGTAGAAGTGAAAGGTAGATTTTCATTCAATATTTGCACAACCAAGCAATTTAGCAAGTTTCCTCACTTGTGCTCATTCTGGATAAGATTGCATAGAATTCCTTTCATCCACTTCCTCCTGGAGACATGTATGAACAACTTCCAGATTTCCATGTTGAGCAAATATATCGTATGTTTTACATGTGAAATTATCCTAGTAGTTCTTCGTGTTAAAGCTTGAAATATACATAACCTAAAAAAACTCTTTCCATTCAGTTATCTACCCTTCGGCGGAGGACCAAGAAAATGTGTTGGAGACATGTTTGCCACATTTGAGGTAATCCTTCAACTAGTAGACTGCAGTTGTAGGACAAGGGGTTTTCAGTTATATCTAAGGGAGGTTACTTGATATGACTGCATTTAGCTTCTCCTTAATATTCTTATACTATCTTCTGATCTCCCTCTCCAATCTTTTTATCTAATTTCAGAATGTAGTGGCAGTTGCAATGCTTGTCCGACGATTTGATTTTCAAATGGCTCTTGGAGCTCCTCCTGTGAGTTTTGCTGTCCTCTCTTAAATTTTTGATTTCCTTTTTGGTAAATGATAGTAGATTTATTTACTGACATATTGTTGGTTTCTGTACTTACTACACCTGGATGAGCTTGAGGATATGATGGAGAAATTTTTTGAGGATAATCAACTTCTCTGCAGGTTAAAATGACAACTGGGGCTACAATACACACTACAGAAGGATTAAATATGAGTGTAACACGAAGAACAAGACCTCCAGTGATACCCAAATTGGAGATGGCAACATTACAAGTAGATTCATCTGTGAATAGTTCAGACGTCAGCTCGGTGTCAAACCAAAGAGCAGAAGCTTCTACTGTTTGATCGTAATAAAACTGAATACAAGCAACATCATTTATTTAACTTTTATTTGAGCCTTGAAATGATCAAATTTTATTTCAATTGAGCTCTCTGATGTTGTAATTATCATTGACAGCACTGTTCTTCAGTTATTCTTTTCTTTTCATTTCCTTTACCACTAACATCCTACTCTCTTCAATTACTTTATCCTAGTTTATAACAACCTAAGTTTGTGTCTTAGCACTTGCAGAATTACCACAATAGTAAAAAGAGATCTATATTGATCATCCTGAAATGAAGGTACAGAA
The DNA here is from genome assembly GCA_005239505.1 of Nicotiana paniculata. Classification (NCBI taxonomy): domain Eukaryota; kingdom Viridiplantae; phylum Streptophyta; class Magnoliopsida; order Solanales; family Solanaceae; genus Nicotiana; species Nicotiana paniculata. Next base: position 29,528 of record ML308576.1, on the reverse strand, counting down.
GTGTGCTCTCGCAAACGCTAACAGTTTTAAGTTTTAGGTTACTTCAACAAAAACCAAACTCTATTCTAGTATATCAGAAGAGAAAAAGAAAAAGTTAGGCCACACTATTGTCTCTCCTCTCATTTCCTTCTACATACTTCTTTTCGCTTTCAGTCCAAAATGTTCCTGTATAAGTTATACGCTTAAGTATGTTTAGCATTTTTTCTTGTAACAAATAAATAAATTAATTAATTAGAAAAGCACAGAGTGCTCACCACTAAGGGTAGCGGCTGCAGGTTTTCCTGGTAAAAATAGCACGGGCTAGCCAGTTTTCGGACTGATCATTCAAAAATAGACAACGTTTGCAAAGTCATTGAAAAATAACCACTATTTTGCTGCAACACGAAAAGTTCCGGCATAATATACTGGAGATTGGTACACCTGCATATGAACTTCCAGCATATTATGTTGGAACTCCAACACGCGGAAAGTTCCAGCATAATATACTAGAGATTGGAGCACCTGTGTATGAACTTCCAGCATATTATGCTGGACCGGTATATTATACTGGAATTATACAAGAGTTCCAGCATAAGTATACTGGAACTCCAATCTATTATACTGAAGAATTTTCCGGATTCTGAACAGTGTTTTCGTTCATATTTATCGTTTACATAAAAAAATGGCTAAATTTTATTTACTTTTAAAACTGTGATCATTTTTGAAGGATCACTTGTAAATCTGACTATTTTTTAATTTTTCAGGGTTCCAAAAAAAACATATGGAAAAGCGCATATGCATGAAAATATAGAAGCCACTAAGTGCGTAATGGCGTAACTTAATCAGACGTTCTGATTATTCAGCCTCTTAATAAAAATTTGATACGGTTTCTTAGTTTATGAATCACTATTCTCTTAAAAACCAAAATAATGTATAGTCGATTACATATAATGATGTAACCACTGACCTAAATAATTGAAAAGACCACAAACGAAAAGCTAAAAATATCTCAAAAAAATTAAATATAACCAAGATTGCTTAGCCTGTCTAGTTTGGCAGTAGAGCAAAACCTTATTGGCGAACTGTTCACTTGATTGTAATTTATACGTAAGACTGCATACAATAATGTTTTTTGCTGCTACTTCGAGTTACTCTTTGTCTGAAAATATTTTTAGTGCAAGATTTGGTCCATATTCTTCCAACTAGGGAAAAATAAGCACCAGAACCATGATATGCTAAAACAAGTGGTACGTTTCGTTCCTCAAGGTTTACAGTGAGATATGAAAACCAACATTTCCATCCATAACTATTTTTACTACAAAATATTACCACCCCTAACTCCTCCTCTCACTCCATTTCAAACAAACACCAAACCACATTATCAATCAATATCAGGGACATAATCTAATCATGATCTTGATTTGCATCATGAGCGTTGAATCCTAAATTTATATGGATTCCTTTTGTTGCCGAGGTTACAATTCCGACAAGCTGTTCTATCTCTACAACATCATTGACCACACAGAAGTAGACTTTGAATAAAAATCAGGAGTGTCCAAAACAGCGTCTTAGGGAAAAGAAATGGTGATGATGAGGTGAGACCTCAGGCTTAGGCTCGAGTGATTCTCGAGGGAAATGTTTATGGAATGCTTTCACAGCTCCGGTCACTCCATCCTCATTCTCCATGGCTTTTGCTAGTTCTACAGCACGTTCTTTTACCTGCACGTCATAAAAGTATATCGACCAGCATGTATCATGGCTTTCGAATTAATCAAAGCGATTCCACAACCATAAAAAAAATGGGGATCAGTCCTGTCACCTAAATGTAGTGATCATATGCTTATTCTCATCTGAACTTTGACACTAACTTTTTCTAAAACACTCAAATATATTTGTATCTGGTTCTATGTATAGACGATCACACTAAATATTAACACAGAATTCTTCACTTGGTCACCTCATGAAATATTCCCTATGTTTGACAGACGAAAATATCTTTTGAAAAAGAAGCAAACAAATATGGACATCCCTCGGGAAACAGCCGATGGAAAAAGAAACACTATGGAAAAACTACCTACCTTTGGATCTAGCATGAAGCGGATGGCAGCAACCAGCTTTTCAAGTGAGAACTCATCCACGGAGATGGGAGCCGGGCCAACTCCCCTAGCATGCACACGTTCCCCCCAAAAGGGTTGATCCCCAAAGAAAGGTACCACAGTCGTTGGGCACTGAAAAACATTCACATGTTATCCTTCAAAGTAATCCGCTAAAACAATCTAAAGGATTACAGTCATGTATGAAATTAAATAATTACTGCGGCTTTAAGTCCAGCAGCGGTTGTTCCAGCACCTCCATGATGCACCTGGAGAATGAACAATAAATCTCCACATATCAGTGGCTGTTATGATTAAAAGGTCAAACACATTTAATAATAACCGATGTTAGAACAACTACTTTGTCAAGTTGAGGGGAGGCTAAAGTTGATGCACATGTCTTGGACATGAAAGACGGTTCATTTTCTGTTCCAATACAGTATGCACTATCAGATAAAGGGTATCCATTGATTTTATTCAATAACAGTCAACTCATATTCAATTTTAGCGTAAAGTATAGATTAAGCTGCTATAACCCAAATGTTTTAGGATAATAAGCAGAATTACCTTTTGCAGCCATGAAAAAAAAAATTAAACGGATCTTTAAATGATAGGTGAGCAGCAGTAGGAACTAAGCAAGGCTTAAACTGGATCAATGAACTAAGTGGATCACCCCTAAGGAGTTCCCAAATTAAAACATGTTTGTGATAGATGTGATACAAAGACCTCTAAAGGCGGACAGAATCACCATTTATCACCTTATACAATTTATTGCACAACCACATCACAGATCATCAATCCAAAATTCAGTCTTTTAACAGTTTAAGATGAAAAGGTGGAGGAGCGGGCGTGTATGCAGTGGTACGTCCAAATTCAGATGAAATAAACTGAGGTAAAGAGGTTATACCACAGCAGAACATTGCAGGAATAGCCAATCATGAGGGCAATTATCCAACAGGTACACAAAATCCTTTGGCTCCTTCACTAAGATAATAACACGAAATAGTCTTATCAGCCAATATAATCGATCATAAACCTTGTGAATTGCAGTAGGTTTTTGGTGTGACAACTAAAAAATTTAAGTACTTACAGTTCCCAAGGCCACCCCAGCCTTTGTTAATGATACCTCTTTGTCCAGTCATTTCCAGAGCTTGAACAATTATCTCGGTCATTTTTTCAGGTTCTTGAACAGGCTGTGAAAAATACTTAATATCTTGAGAAAATTGTCACTAAAAGGTCAGCACAATACTTCAAAAGCCCATATAAATTAGCAAAACATTTCAGTTGATTTTGAATCCCATGTAGGTATGTCGATTCATGGGTAGGAAGAAAGAAATTAGTGGCGGTTATTAAAATACATACAGGACTTTAAAAAGTAAGCATGATACTTAAGAAGCCGACTTAAATGAGTATAAAATTTCAGTTTTTGAATCCCATGTAGCTTACACTCATAGTAGCAAAAGGAAATTAGCAGTGGTTAACTTACAAGACTTCCAAAGCCAATATAGATAGGCTTTTCACCATCTTCAAGCCATTTAACGAGTTCTTCTGGGGGTTCATAATTGGAAGCAAGGTCTAGGAAGCAAAAGCCCACCACGTCAATTTTTGGGCCCCAATCTGCAGATCACCCAGTAGAAATAAGCGTTACTAAAACAGCATGTTCTGCTGCTAGTTCCCTCGGTAAAAAGAAAAACACCAAAATGATACATGGACAACTCATTAGTGACAATTCAACAATAATGTTCAAAGGGAAAATGGAGAAAGCAAGAAGCTTTGTCTTCTAAGGATATCTACTTGCAGAACATACAGTAACCTTTGTGATGCAGCATTTCAACTTTATCAAAACGAATAGAAGCATGTTACAGTTACACTCAGAGATGCACTTTCTTTGTTTCGTAAGGCACCTATCTCGGATTAGTTTTGCGAAGAAGTGAATCAATAACAGTATAGAGTAACGAACTTAGCAACTTAGAAGCTAAGAAGAAACTTGAGTGCTGGGAAAGGCAACATCTAGCTAAGACATAAATACGAATGAATAAGAGACATACTAAGAGTAGGAAAACGAGAAATCTCCAACTTTCATAATCAAATTTCAGTAGTCATGAATCAACAGAAAAATATGCACATTAGTTTGGAAAAATACTAGAGTGTGAATTTAAAACATATCAAAGGAAAAGAAGCAATTAGATAGAGGAAGCAGATACAACTATTTCGGCTGTGTTATCCTTTTGCTCAGTCTTCCCATATATCACTATCAGCAAGGAGAGTTTCAAGTACCTCGGATCTATAATCCAAGGTAATGGTGAGATTGACGATTGCTCAAGGAGAGTTTCAAGTACCTAGGATCTATAATCCAAGGTAATGGTGAGATTGACGAGGATGTCACGCATCAAATTGGAGCGGCAGGGATGAAATGGAGGCTTGCATCCAGTTTTTGTATGATAAGAAGGTGCCACCAAGACTTAAGGATAAGTTCTACAGAGTGGTGGTTAGACCTACTATCTTGTATAGGACGGAGTGTTGGCCTGTTAAGAACACCCAAGTCCAAAAGATGAATGTAGCACAAATGAAGATGCTGAGATGGATGTGCCCGCATACCAGGTTAGATAAGATATGGAATGTTAATATTTGGGACAAGGTGGGAGTGGCCCCCGTGGAGCACAAGATGGGGAAAGCTAGGTTGAGATGGTACGGGCATGTGAATAGATGCTCCGGTGAGGAGGTGTGAGAAGTTGCCCATGGTGGGGCTGAGGAGAGGTAGAGATAGGCCTAAGAAGTATCGAGGAGGTGATTAGGCATGTATGACGCAACTCCAGCTTACTGAGGACATGACCCTTAATAGGAGGGTATAAAAAATGAAAATTAGGGTAGAAGGTTAGTGGTTAAGCGGGCGCGGCGTGTCTCATTTTCATGCCGGTAGCATTAGCATTAGTCTCGTATTTTTGTTTCTCCTTAATAACAAATTTCCTTTACTATATGTTATTCCTTTCGCTTCGATTAATCTATCACCTTATCACCTTTGCTTGTTGTTGTTACTACTTGTTTCTGCTTTTTTTTTCATTTTTTCTTGAGCCGGGGGTCTTTCGAAAACAGTCTCTCTACCTTCGTAAGGTAGGGGTAAAGTCAGCGTACACTCCACCTTCCCCAGACCCCACTTTGTGAAATTACACTAGGTTTGTTGTTGTTTATATTACTGTAAACCAACTTTGTGATTAGTCACTTTGGCCATTTGAAATTCCTTGCTCATAACTTCAATTTTCTTTTTTTTGCTTTTTCCTAGTCTAGCTTTGGATCAAACCAAGATATTAATTTTCTTTACTCCACTAAGACTTCTAAGCATTATGTGCTTACAGATCTATCAATAAAACAGCTATCCCAATCAACCTGTTAAATATGAAGTATCAGCCTTGCCTTACTGTGGCCTGAGCTCTTCCTTTGGCTGTGGTTTGAATTGTAGAAGGCTAGTATCCTTCGAAGGAACATTCAAACTAATCCATAATATAGTTGGACTTGGCGCTCAGCTTCTAGTGCTATGCTTTGCCAAAGATGGAGCTTATTAGTCCCATACCCCACCTGTGGGATTTCACTGGGTCTGTTGTTGTGGAGTTTATTTATTAGTATAGTAAAATCCCAACATCATCCACCCCACCCCACCCCCGGCAACAAAACTCCCTAAGCCAGGAGCCCAATACCGCTAGGCTATTCCTCCCTGGTACAAGAAGTTGGTCGTTATAACTAACTACTACTGTGAGGCTATCTTGGGATATATGTCTAGAGAGAGAGAGAGGGTGGAACGTGGGATAGAGGCAGGGGGAGCAAGAAAGACGACGAAAAATAACAGTAGCCCCAACAGAAGGAGAGAGTGCTCTTTTTCTAGTACAGAAGACAAGAATACTATCATGGGTTTCTTGGCAGGTCCTTCTTAACAGCGGAATACAACCTTCGTGTTTTGTGTCTCCACAAGAAGTGGAAACCACATTCGTTACTTCAAATCAGAGGTAAGATTACAGAGCATCAGGCAAAACATAGAGAGACAAATCCAACCGTCGAGTCGGACTTGCTTATTGGTCACAAAGGAGAAGAGTTGGTAACTAAGCATTTCCAATGCAGGTTCTAACTAACAAATATAGTGTGCTATTATCCTGCCTCTACTCCCATATAACTCGAAAACTAATCCTTGATAAAGCCCCCAAAACTTCTTCAAGTATGCTTCTCAAATAGAACAGCACCAAATAGTCCCAGCGAACTCCCTCCCAACTTCAATTCCTATCAGATATGCTGACAAGTTCTGTTTCGATATATGGCCCAAGAAAGAGAAAACATTCAACTACGAACTATTAAAAGCAGCTTGGAATCATTTCAAAACAGTCTTGTATTTTCTCACAAGTATACTATATGTGAGAATACTTGTGTAGTTCCCAACACAGAGAATACCCCTTGCCAAGATGATAAACTAAACTAATGGAGCAGCAAATCTCCTTTATCCATCGATACAGACCCACTGGTTATTATTGGGAAAGAGAAGATTTACATTCATCCTATGAGAAACAGGAGAGAGATCCTACAACAATTAAAATGAACTTAATTATTGAAGGTATAAGAGACAAGATTAAAAGGCCTAATGAATTAGAACAGAAAGTAAAAATGACATATAACCTAATGAGTCATTCTTGACCTTCCATTACCCATTTCTTGTTTCTACTTTTGGGAAATAATGTCTCCTTCTGACTTTACAACCTTTTTCTTATAATTCGTATTTAGTGTTGTGTCTAAGCCAAAGCTCAGTCATTTCAATGTCATTGAAAGGGAAGAGAATACAGAAGCTTGTTGAACCCGAAATATTTCAGCTTATCACATGGTCATACCATGAAACAGCTTCCGATCAAATGCAAAATTTGTTTTTGAATATGACCCAAACCTACACAAAATTTAGTTCAAACTGACCATCTGAAGCACATTCAAAGACAAATCTAGAATGAGAATCGGATATACCATTCCATTAAATACCAACTATCAACTTTTGAAGCAATGAGTGTTCTCCTCATGACCAAACAAAAAGTGAAATAACTAAAAAGGCAGACAGGTTGGACAAAGACATCCCAGAATTTACTATCAAAGACTATAAAGCTATGCAAAGAATGAACCATATACGATTTACGGTGCATCTCAACCATGAAACTCAAAACGTAGAGACTACTACAAGATATTTAGAAAGAGACCTTTGGGTTTAGGAACTAGGTGCGGACTCCATATATACCCATAAGGCACATCTGGATGGAAACTGTTGGAGTTACTCAAATAAGTTACTGGCCTTAGCTTCAACTTTTTCTTCCTGAAGTCATTTATCACATCTCGAATCCCAAGCCAGATCAGTCCATCAACGACTTGATATGATAGCTGCACAATGCATTCAGAGATTAAGATACAGACGGTACAAAGGAATATCAAGTGAAGTCAAAATGCTAAAGAAAATGAACATCATCAAACACTCACTCTATAACCAACTGCCTGTTTGACACGAGAGAGAGGATGTGGAAACTCACTAGTAGGCCTGCCAGGGAATTAAAGCAGGAAACTTAAAGAGTAGAAAGGTCACATGTTACAAGAAACTGTATAATCATACCCAGATAGAAAGAACAAGATTTGCAAAAACTGTGGAAAAAATCTATTTTTGACCAGTAAGCATTCAGAGTTCTCGCTGGAGCCACTTGATTGCAAATAGAGTATATTAGGAGTTGGAAAAGCAACGAAATAGACCACTTACGTCCATGGCATCGTGAAAAATATATGCAATGGTACTTTCAGGGCCTCTGCTACATGCATATGTCCTAAACAACAAAGCAAAGGATAAGATAAATCACGCACAAATATGTGGGAAATTTAACTTGATCCAACATATCACCAATTGTGATAAAATTCAGCAGATATACATGTGCTCTTGAACCCAAAAACTTCTCCAACTAAATAAAAGTAGAGTTAAATGACCACAATTTCTTCCAGATGCCAGCAATACTGGCAGAAAGCACCCGTGACAAGACAGTCAATGGCATATCAACCAAGTTATGCGGATCGAAATGTCAAAGTTCTTTAACTTTGTGAAACTAATGTCTCATATAAATACAACATCAGCAAGGAAAGGTTTAAATACTACGTTGCAGATTTTTCCATGCAGTAATCAACCAGTTTGTTTTACGTATGAGTAATAATGCTATCCAAACCTAAAGCTTTGACCAAATTTTTCATCACTTCCTATATGTCTAGTGCAAATTGATGTCTTTAAAATCAATCAATCAGATATATTACACAACCAAAACAATGCAAGACAAATCAGTTGATAATGAGGTTAAGATAGTACTTGTAACGACCCAACCATTGGCATGGAATAAGATAACAAATAAGAGTGGAAATATCTTCAGTCTCAATCACTAACTCCAAAATAAGGATATAGTTCCAATATCCAATCTTTAGCAGAAAATGAAAAATTACAAACGCACAACATTGACTGCAAGAGTTCAGCGTGAGAAGAGAAGATCTGGAAAATCTCTGTTAGTGCTGCCAGTGTTATCAAAGGTGAAAAGCGCAAAAAAGCTCCAAGGTCCATTGAGGCTTCAAGCGCAAATAAAGTGTGGGCTTTAATAAACAAAGGCGCAAATGGAGAAAAAGATACAAATATGTATGTGTAGTCCAAGACTAATAATTATAAGCATGAATAACAAATATAAGGATAAAGAAATTGAAAAAAATAACGAATATCAATCGTTTAGTGTCGCCTCTTCCAGTACTCATTGGCAAGTAAAGTATGCCTTAGAGCCTTGAGGACGACACTGAAGCACCCACTAAGCGACGCGAAGTGCTAAACATGCTTTGCGCTTCGCTTTAGGGCTTAAGCGCGCTTAAAGTGCGCCTTTGACAACATTTGACAACACTGAGCGTCAGGGCTGTGTTCCTTGCTCCAAAGTTTTAATATACGGAGAAGTATAGCCCAAATAAAGTCTAATAGTTGCTATATCCATGGCCCGAAGGAGAAGAATCAGTATATCTCTGAAACTTTGAATCTCATATACTGTTCTATGTTTGTGCTTATAACCCCACTGTATAAATAGATGGAATTTATTTTTTGACATCATGAGCTGTTCAGAAGTATTCAATAACCTATCCTTTAGACGTATACAATGGGAAGATAGGAAATGATGATGTACACTAATCCTGAGCAACTACTTGAAGGTAAACTTACAGCACAAGCAACGTTTATCAAAGCATGAGTAGTTCATATCACAATTTATGAAGCTGATGGTTGGTTAAATCTTTTTCCAAAAAAAGCATCAAACTGATAGTCTTACCATATGCAGGAGGATTGGCAATAATGGCGTTTACTTTGAATGGAACGTTGGACTCTGGATCAGGATCTACGCATGCAGGTAGCAAGGAGAATACAATATCTTTTATTTGATTTCGTTGAATATGTATTTCAGAAGGTCCAGATGGCAAAAACCCTTTATTCTTTACCATGTCTGCGAAAACATATACACAATCAAATTTGCTGATTATGCCTTCTAAATTTGATTGGGAGCAATTCATAACCACAAGTAACAAGGGAGATAGAGAGAGAGAAGAATCAATCAGTTTTGACTATGAATACAGCAAGGTTGTGAAATACAATACGATCCGACCAGGACACTGTTGTTATCAGTACCCAACTTCATATGTGAAATTGTGTAATGTTAATAATGGAATTTCTTTGTTTCAATATAAGATATAGGCAGAAAGACGAGTCAGCCTGAGCACAGACAAATGGCATATATCTACAACTACCGGGGTAGAAGTTTGGTGATTCAAATGATCTCTTGTTTTCTGCATCCAAATTGCCCCAAATAATGAGGATACAACTTCCAAGCTTGAGTATAACACTTGTAGATTTCAGTCCTAATGACTACCAAAACATACCTCATAAGAATAACAAACCACATTCAAAAGATCAAAAGCCATCGGAAGAGGTTGTTGACAAGTGCAGTCCTTCATTTCTCCAAAATGCACACAGAAAGAAATAAGAAAATGCTATGGACAAGCTGTACTCGTTCTCTTAGCTACTAGCTGTACACAATACAGGATATCGCAGCACAAATCTTGTTCCTCTAAGTTGCAAACAACTTCCAAGGGAACTCTCCAATATGTTTACTTCACGGTGCAAAACTGGGAAGCATAGTACTCGGCTTACTTCGCGGTGCAAAACTCGGAAGCATAGCCACTCACTCCTTTGATAAAGTGCTACATCCTTATTTGTTGCCGGATTTAAGCCTCCAGATACAAGTGGTATATAAGTAATTTTCTACAAATACCTCCAGACAAGTCATCTATGCTAGCAGGAACCTTATGGGTGCATCAAAAATTAACTAAAAACAAATTTTGTATGTACGAAATCATGTGACACCCCTTGAAAGGCTCTACTTATTTCTTACTCTAAAAGTACACAGGTAAGAGCCAAACAAGCTACATCCTGTGGTGAAATCCAACTAAACATCACATCCATTACTATAACTTGCATTGCGCATTGTTTCCAAACAGCACGTCCACCCAGCATTATAACAGTATGTGATCCACATGTCTTCTCCTGAACAACACTTACACATGTAGCACCAGCTATCTCCCTCCTCCTATCTTCCTCCTGAAATTTCCATCTGTGAGGGTGAACACCCGCGTGCTACCGATCAAGTGAAGAAAACAGTATCCTCTCTTCTTAGAAGCTGGTGGTAGGAGGACTTCGCCGAAAAATCCCTGCTTCCCCTTCTGTATCATTTCCAACGTTAAGAAAATTAACAGTTTCTTTTTCTCTTCTTGGGTCCAAGTACATTGGATACAACAAAGAAAACAAGCTCCTATGCAGGTCCAATTTCCCAATCCTTTACCGCTACATTAAGGATTCTCACTCACCCATCACCACACCAGCAACACCCAGTTCAAGTATCCCCAACCTTGAGACTCTAAAAATCGAAATCCGATGAATTTTAATACCACCAACCCTAAAGAGGTGCAAAAGAGTTTGAAGGATTAACAACCCCTCATCTAACCTTCAGGAATCGTTTGGTTCATACACAAAGTTATGCCAGGATTATATTGCAGGGATTGTAGTACTAGGATTAATGATCCTGACCAAGTTCCGTTCATTGCATTCAAAATGGGATTCACTGTTTATAGTGAAAATATGTTTGGTTTTAAGGAAGTTTTGTTTACAGTTTTATCCTTAATTTTAAGGGAAACATGAGGAAAAAGAGGTAGACAAGGATATTCTGGTCTTCTAGGTGTTTTATCATATGCTTGCTAATCCAATATTAGAAACTCATGTTTGAATCCGGTAAAAATAATACCAAAATTGTGGTATAAAACAATGTTTGATATTACTTAAACCAAAAACAGAGATCCAACCAAACATGGATAAAATAACTTTGAATCGTATACAGGGATTATTTCTCTAAACCTGTAACCAAACGACCTCATAGAATTCTGACTTCACCATAGCACCATGAGAGAGTCACCCTTACAAATATAGTCTATCCATACTGAGACATTCCAAAATGTTTGACACCATTTCACTAATAATGTCATTTTAAACAACTTCCATCTTAAAACCCTATCCTACTTAAATAGATTCATGAATTGGAAGGGACAAACTAATCATACTGACAATGATAATGTTACTGAAGGTGATGATGATGTAGTAATAGTGACAGTAACATTAACAACAACATTAACTATTTTTTAATTTATTATTATTAAACATATTTATAGCTCTATTAAGTTTTCTAAAAGTTAAAACTGTTTTTCTGTTGGGGCCTCTGAAACCAAAGACCAATCAACAAGGTTAACAAAATAAAAAGAAAAAGATATAGAAGGATATGCATGTTAAGCTATAATGAATTAGGGTGCTGATTAGGGATGGCAATGGGGCGGGGCGGGGCGGGTGCGGGGCGGGTTTAAGCCTATGTGGGGCGGGGCATGTTTGGACGTGTGCGGGTGCGGGGCGAGTTGATTTTTCTTAAAAGAAACTCTTGCAGGTTGTCGGGCGGGTGCGAGTCAATTTTTTCCTACTGTACATTTGGTTACTCGCATGATGTTGTCTTCAAGCTTCTCAATCTGTTGCTTATACGATTTTCTTTTGAAATTTTTACTTGGATCATTATGTTGTGTTGTCTTTAATTTCTAAATATCTTTATTTTTTTTCTTGCGTCAATCTTAATATCTTTGGTTATTATATAAAGCTCGAAATATTCGAAAATGACATTAAACATTAGAGGAACTTCACTACTCCTATATATAAACGACTTTGACTTTTCTAGAATATTTGACCCTCTCAAACTTTAAAAAAAATTGTTTTCCTCTATTCTCCATACTGTGAGACTTGAGAGTGCTCTTTGTCAATCAAAAAAATGCATCTCCGAAGCTTTTCATGTTACTGTTGTTGAAAAATCCAGTTATGTTATTCAGTTTTGCATTTATTTAGTTATGGGCATAACCTCCTTTTTCTTACTCTATTGGGAGTTTCATTTAATTCTTTTTTCTATCAAAATGTTCTATGTTGATCTTGTGGTATAAGTAATTATTTCCATTATCTGTAAAGTCAATTTTGATTTAACAATTGTGAGAATATCACAATTTCTTTTTCTAGTTTTCTAATATCACATTATCGGGAATATCACAAGAATGGGCCTTGAGACAATATGAAGATGCTCCAATTAATTAGTGTAATGAAAGTTTCTAAAAATAAGACAATTTGAAGAACAAAATACTGGAAAACTTAGTGGGGCGGGACGGGTGGACGCGGGTGTGAGTGCGGGCGAGGAAACGCAGGTGGAAATGCTATGCGGGCGGGGCGGGTTGAAATTTTGTGGGTTACGGCAGAACCCGCGCCCCGCCCCATTTGCCATCCCTAGTGTTGATCTAGTGGTAAGAGCGCAACAAGTGATGTGTAGGTTAGCCACACTACATGAGTTCAAACCCTGTCGTAGACAAAAGCTTGGTATTTAAAGGAAAAGAGTAGAGGGGCAGGCCCATTATCTACCGAGTTCGAACCATGGAACCATGCGCCACTGGCCCTCGGTATTTCTCGGTTATAAAATAAAAAAAATAATCAGATCATCCAACCAGTATTGATCCTCAATTCTTTCAAGATATGCAGTGAACTAGTTGTAGCAACAAAAGCAAAACTGGTTTAGACATCCGTCTTGAGTTAAAATTTTCAGCCCCCTTCCTTGTTAAAACGAGGCGTAATTCTTCAGATTGTTTTCATTTTTTTATATGGTTCTTCAAATTGTTTCTATTCACAGCAGAGTTAGAAATCCTGAAACCACGTTAATAAAGCAATTGGAAGTCGACCCCCAATATGCCCCATGGAAACACTGTTTGAAGGGTCAAAAACCATTTCTATGATTTTTTAAGATAAGGTATTCCCTCCGGTCCACTTTAATTGATTTTTTTGGTTGTTTTCACACATACTAGTAGTCGTACCCGCGCGATGCGCGGTCAATATTAAAAAATGTTTTAAATTAAATTTTGATCGGGTTTATTTGAACAAATTAGATCGTATTGCTTTAATAAATTTCAATTTTCATCTTGTTTGTCAATGTGATATACCCAATAATAAAATCACTATTAAATTAAAGGGACTTATATAGTCATTAAATAACGTTTTTGTTCTACATTTTTGTTTATTCCATTATCCAACGTTTAGTATTTTTACATTGTTAATAAAAATTTTATTAGCATATTACTTTGTTTAATATTTGTGTTTGCTTGCTTTCTTTTTGTAATATAAGAGAAGATATATATATATATATATATATCCTAATTTTTTTTTAAAATTCTATTTTGTTGTGGTTGATAATTTTATCAGAATTTTAATGAATAAAATCTTTGTTAAATTAAAGGGACTTATATAGTCACGGAAGAAGATGGCTTTTTCCTCTACTTTTAATATCCAATATTTAGTATTATTGCATTGTTAATAGAAACTTTTATTAGCATATTACTTTATTTAAATTTTTGTATGCTACTTTCTTTTTATATATAATACAAAAGATATATATATATATATATTTATATTTTTATATTTTATTCCTTATTTTCAATAATATTTTCCGAATAAATAAACTTTTTATTTTAAAATGAAAAACAAAAATTATTTTTAAAAAAAAAGAAATTTTGAATTGGCAGTTTTTTTTTTGTAATTTTAGTTTTTTATTTTAAAATAATTTAAATTTTTCATCTTGAAACTACTCTCCAATTTGTATGGATAGCTTTTTTTAGCTTTTTTTTTTTTACCTAACCTAACTAACTTTAAATTGCCAAGTAGCCTATTGTGAGGTTGTCACTTCGCTTAATGTGGAGGATTTTTTAAAATTATTTTTAAAAAAAAGAAATTTTTAATTGGCAGTTTTTTTTTGTAATTTTAGTTTTTTGTTTTAAAATAATTTAAATTTTCATCTTGAAACTACTCTCCAATTTGTATGGATAGCTTTTTTTTTTACCTAACCTAACTAACTTTAAATTGCCAAGTAGCCTATTGTGAGGTTGTCACTTCGCTTAATGTGGAGGATTTTTCTTCTTATTTTAATAATATATAAAAAATTTAAAAATATAAACAGATAAATAATTTTACTATTATGTCTTTAAATTAGAAATTAAATTATTTTCTAATCAAAAAATATTTTTATAGTATTTTATAGATATAGACTATAACATTATGAAGAATAATTTAAAACTTTCATCTTGAAACTACTCTCCAATTTGTACGGATAGCTTTTTTTTAACCTAACCTAACTAACTTTAAATTGCCAAGTAGCCTATTGTGAGGTTGCCACTTCGCTTAATGTGGAGGCTTTTTCTTCTCATTTTAATAATATATAAATTTTTTAAAAATATAAACAGATAAATATTTTACTATTTTGTCTTTAAATTAGAAATTAAATTACTTTCTAATCAAAAAATATATTTGTAGTATTTTATAGATATAGACTATCACATTATGAAGAAACTATTTCCCAATTTGAATTTGCAATTTTTATCTTCTTATTATTATTTTTTATTTTATAATTAATTTTAAAAGTCCAAATTTGTTAATTCAAAGAGAGTAACTAAATATTAACAACACATAATGCATAATCTAAATTGTTTAAACTTTAAATTCAAAAAAAAAACTAACTATTACCTAACCTAACTACCTTTGTCCTAAATTGCCAAGTGGCCTATTGTGAGATTGCCACTTGGCTCAATGTGGAGGCTTTTTCTTCTCCTTTTAATAATATATAGATATAGATATAGATTAAGAAATCCATCTTTTAGCGTTAATTAACAATAAGAATAACTATAGTAATCTTAATTTGTCCATTGAAAATATAACAAATACTCCTACGCTCTTTACTCCAAGGGAAACTTTGGAGAAAAGAAGTTAATTCCTTCTTGATATCTGAAAAAATCAAATATTATGGACCACAAAAAAAGGCCAAAAATCAATTAAAGTGGACCGGAGGGAGTAATAAATTTCATTAAAAAGGGGCAAAACATGCCCGTATACAAACAAGGAACAGCCTTGCTGGGTTCGATCTTTTATTCTATTGCTGAAAGTTCTACTGGTTTTTTCATGCTTCCACATTTTTATTCTTCCCATATGATTTCTTCTTCTGGTGTTGGGTCTCAAATTCCCAGGGTAAAAACAAGGAAACAGTAAAATGTTTTCAACCTTGAGTCACGGCACGAGGCTTCACATCCAAAATCACACTTGATGCAAGTACTTTCCTAAATGCTTCGTGGCTGAAAGCTGAAGCTAATTGCATTACCAACTCGGTGACCAATAGTTTTAAAACACACACTTACTAATGTAAGAGTTCTAGGACTGAATTAGCTTTCTACAAGCACATTTTACTTTTATTAAATTCTTACAAAGGACGAAAACATGTTACCAAAAGTACAATGTGATAAAGCTCTGAGGTGGGTATATACCATGAGCCCCTCAACTCAAGTACCAACCATTTAAGGGCACTTGATAGAAACAGAAGTTGCACAATATTTTTAGTGGTGGTTTATATGCTTGACTAAAACCTGAATATGAGAAATATGACATAATGAAAGGCCAGTGAATAAGGTTTTCAGAGATTACTCACAAGCAGCAAGAACTTTTGGATCTCCACCTAGAGGATAAAATTCCAATCCAGCACTCAAGACGAACTCTCTAAAATTGGCATGAGTTGCTAGTCTCACCCTATGACCACTTTCCTGCAAAAGAAATTTCCATTTCCAAGCTATAATATGCCTATTATTCGACTTCAAAGTTAACAGGAACAATTATCAAAGATTTGCATAGCTGTTATTTTCCTAAACAAACATTGATATCATTATTGCATACTAACACTGTAAAAGAATGCACATGTATCAGCCAGAAATTCATAGATTGGAAAGATATAAAAAGTTATCTCTAACTAATAGGAAAAGCAAGTGACTATGTTAACTAATAAAATGTAGTAATTATTAAATTGAAGACAGTTGTGCTTGTTAAGTAGGAAGGACAAGTAAACCTGAAACTTTTTCCCAATGGCAACAAAGGGTTGCACATCTCCCCTAGTCCCGACAATGAGCATAACAATTTGCAATGGAGGTAATTCTGGTGTATCGGCTACATCATTTGCTGCTTCAACTGTAGCTCCATTGTAAACAACTCCAGTGCCAAAATCAAGTTTTTCGGGTTTAATATCCCCCGGAACTTCAAATTGCACAGTGCCGTCATCTTGAACAGTGGCAAGCCTATTGAACAATTTGAGCTGCAAATTTTAGGTTTTGTCACAAATTACAAAAACAGGCACAAGTTTCATTAAAAACATCATGTCTGAAAGAAAATGGTCATCTGGTAACAAGGAAGCTCCATTATTAAACTTCAGAGCATTACATGATAAAAGCTACTCAAACACACCCAAAGTGATGGGAAATGAACAGAAACCCAAGTAAAATTTATGGGACTTTAGCCCTTCTAAATGAAAGACGAAGTTGAAGGCTCTAAGAACAAGCGAGCAGAAAAGGTAGAAAGAGCCCTGTGATTTCAGAACATTTAAATGTATCCAAGTTTACCTAAGGTTCCCATGAGGAGTGATTAAGTATGTTCATGGGAAAATCATCTTCAGTATCATTTGGAAGGCTGAAAAACTGATGGAAATCCCACCCAACCAGGGGCAAAAAACTTGGAGCTTGACTAGCGCCTAGACGACACGTAAAATAAAAAACAAAACTACAAACACTTCAACAAACATCTCTACAAGCTAATACAGATATGGAGCTTGTTGTTTCGGTCCAATGATTTAATTTGTGCATCTTCAATGAACCCAAAGTAGGCCAATAATTAGCGTTTAGAAGCAAGTTCTTTGGTTGCTTCAGAAAGATACAAAACTCAAGCAAGTTAATTTCATATTATTAGACAAGAAAACATCTGTCCAGAAGGAAACAGGCATTATACTTTATTTACAAGATACTACTAAATATGCCTATTCAAAATGTTTGATATCAATCATGAACCAAACTAAAAGGTTTCATTCTAACAAAAAGATATCCTGAAATAAATTTTAAGAAGATCTCAACAATGTGAGGCTTCTCCACCCAATCCCTCAGCAAATCAGAAACAGATACAACAGAGAACGTGTAAACAACTTCATAAACAATTTTGACATTTTACACCTGCCTTTTTTCTTAAAGGAACTTTATCATCAAAAAGCTTTGCTGCTAGCAGACCTAGAGCCCGATTCTGGTTTTGTTTGCGTCTTCCAGCTTTAACCGGTTGACCGATACCAAGTTCTGATTTCTCCACCGGTTTTTCCACATTTGTAGTGCTAGGCCCAGACGAACTCCCGTTAACAGATCCTGATCGAGGCATGTTAATATTGAGACACAAAACGAGTAACAAATAACTTAACGAAAGCCACCAAATAATAAAATATGATATAACATTCATTTGCAAGTGATAAATCNCCCCCCCCCCCCAATTAGCCGATTAGAAGTTAGAATGACAACAAACCAATCGCCCAAAGAGGGTCTATTTGGAATAGAAGTACTTCACATTTTCTGTCTGAAGTGATGCACTGGGCACGGAGTTTAAGAATTACAGAAACACTTTTGGAACTTGTGGCCGGAAATAGACTATAAATGTTTGTGTGGCTATAAATCATCTCATTAAAGGTAAAATGGGAAGTTTAAAGTTAAATTATTTCTAAATGTAAAAAAATATAATTCTTTTGGAACGGACTAAAAAGGAAGTACAACACATAAATTGGAAGGGAGAAGTACTAACTAGAAAGGAAAGCTCAAAGAATTCATGCATACATGCAAAGGCGGATGTAGCTTCATCTGGACACAGGGTTTACACCCCGAAGTAAAGATATATATGTAAAAACCTATTAAAATCTTAACAAATGTTAGATCTGAACTCATAGTTTTAATAGTATAATGAGTTCAATACAAGTTTGAACCTATTAAATTGAAATTGAAATCCTGGATCCGCCTCGGCATACACGCTGTCCCTACCAGATCCTGCTTCAAATTCTCTTTCATTTTTTCATAACATACATTAGAAAGGAATGTTAATTCAATCAAAATGGTGCTAGCCAAAGCAGAAGGTGATGATGCAAGGAAGGCTGTTCCCACCATGTAAAAGAATTCATGCACACAAGTTAGATGTCCATCTTAACATAATAGGTTTTGCAAAGCAATCATAGCACTAACCCTGTATAGAACCCCAATTTATCTACGCAAGGAAGCACAAAGATTCACCTTCTTCATGGAAAATCTCTAGGTTGGTAATAAATAAAAGAGAAACAAAACAAAACTTTAATTTACGTAATATTCAAGTGCGTTGGCCATCTCATCTAAGCACACTTCTATTTACTTAATTGTGTTGTATGGGCCAAGCAGAAAATATGGGTGACAATGAGACTCGAACTCAGGGCCTCTACCTGGTGTGATATCATGTTTGAGCGTGTGAAGATTTCATCTAAAAGCTCAGAATATGTCCTCAACACAATAAAAATTAGGCACTTTTAGCTATATTCTTTCAGCTGCTCCATCTATTATCCCAGAGTACCAAGTCTAATGTGTCTACAAGAAAGTATGATATTAAGGCCCTTGTTTTCAAACAAGGGGTGCAGATTCTAAAATTTTGGCTAAACAATTAGCCAACTTAGCTTGACTAATTTTGGTCACATTCTTTTAATCGGATCACATTCACCCATAGCACGAACGTCCATAGTCAGTGTCATACAAATGTTTGCACCAAGTCCAAAAGCAAATGAAACGACACCATTTTTTATTGAATGACACATATAGCTAATAATCAAGTAGGAAAATGCTAAGCCGGCGCATTTCTGAGGAAAACATGAAAATTGCTCTCAAATAGTAACACTTAGAAGCAGAATTAAAATAAATAATCAAAACAATGCCAGCGCAGAAAACAAATACCTTCAACAATATTGATACTATTAACATCACTCTCCTTGTGCATTTCATTCCCATTATCACCCTGTACAATTTCCACTTCGAAATCAACCGGAACCTCGCCGGAATCAGCCGACGGACTCAACAGCCGATCAAGCCCATTATTATTCTTTTCCAATGAATCCGCCATTTGACAATAACCCAAAAGAAAGGAAAACCGACAACTGTAGTGTCTCTCCTGTTTTCCTTTATTCTTTTTTCCACTTTAAAGAAAAGAAGAGAAACGGAACCTAAAAAAGCAGGGGGAAATGGGAATATAAGCAGATGGGTTTTTGTGGGGGAGGGAAGAAAAGTAGGAGAAGCTAATTAGGTGGGGGTTATACTTACTAGTACAACAAAAGTGAATTTATTATGAATATAGAAATAAATAGTAGGTGGGGGAAGAGTAAGACGCTGTGTGTGTGTGTGTAAATATATGGGAAGATTACCGGAAGAGGAGAAAGGGGGTGGCGGGGAAATACATGCAGAAATAGAAACAGAGGAAAAGAGAGCGGTTTGGGGGAGACACGTTGTTTCCAAGATGAGGCCACGTAACATTTCCCTTTTCTCCACTTACCCCCGGCACCGGCAACACCAAAATGGAAAAAAATACATATTTCTCGATTTTAACTATTAGCCATTTTAAAATATTCAAGTACTAAAAAAAAGTTACTCCTATTTACTATTCCTAATTGTTCCACCTTCCGTGGCGATTTATACTAATGAATAAAAAATAAAGTTAGTAAAATAAAAATTTATGTTTAACATCTAAAAAATAAATAAAAAGAAAGCAACAAAATATGAAAAAGTTACAAAATTATATGGAAACACTATCATAATCAACACCTTAGAAAATTGAAAAATGAGAATAAAAGAAATAAAAGAGAAATAGTCTAAAAAGGATATTACTTATATATTTGACGACAATAACAACAAACTCGGTATACTCAGTATGATCCCAACAGGTGGGGTCTGGGAAGGATAGTATGTACGCAGACCTTACCCCTACCTAATGCAGGTAGAGAGACTGTTTCCAATAGACCATCGGCTGAAGGGTAAGAAGAAGAAGAGGAAAGCAAGGAAGAGAAAAGAAAAAGGGAGAGATAAAGGATAAGTAGTACCAAATAATAGCAATAGGGAATACAATACCTGAGACGAACAAAACCACATAATATAATAAAAATCTAAGAATATGAAGGGACATGCATGCTACTAACATTATCAGTGAACAAACTAAAAACTACCCATTAACCTTCTACCTTAATCCTCGACCTCCACACCCTCCTATCAAGGGTCATGTCCTCAATGAGCTGAAGCAGCGCCATGTCCTGGCTAATTACCTCTTCCCAGTGCTTTTTAGGCCTACCTCGACCTCTTCTCAAACTCTTCATGGACAACCTCTCACACCTCCTGACAGGAGCATCAATGCCTCTTCTCTTAACATGTCTGAACCATCTCAGCCTCGACTCCTGCATCTTGTCCTCCACGGAGGCTACTCCCACTCTATCCCGGATAGCTTCATTCTTAATCATATCTCTCCTGGTACACCCACACATCCATCTCAACATCCTCATCTCTTAATATATTTGAAAAAAATAAAAAAATATTATATTAGTTTGTAATTACATAGTGTAATCTATTCTCTCTCTCTCTCTCTCTCTCTCTCTCTCTCTCTCTCTCTCTATATATATATATATATATATATATATATATATATATATATATATATTCATAAAGTAGGAAAAATAAAAGATGAGTTGGCATCTCTCTTTTGCCAAAGATTTTCTTCTTCTTTTTTCTTATTCTTTCCCAATTTCATGCATTTTTTATGCTTGCAAGGTGTAGTTAGAGAAGACTAAGTCATTTCTATACACTAATTAAAATCTTCCTAATTACACCTCCCACTATTTGTCTTCTTACTCCGGGTTACTGTATAGTGTGAAATATGATATGAAGCATGGTCATGTAAAGGAAAGGCACATGGAATCCAAGACGAGGATGGATGAAGACCAAACACAATCATTCCGCTTGTCACCGAAAGGGATAATTTTTACATCCCTCATTTTCGTATGTTAAAGTTTCGTCTTAAGTTAATCGACGTAAGTTTGGGAATGAGATTATCTTGAGGTTAACGTATTTATGTTATTTATAGCAAGCTATAAGTAAGTGTCATGAAGGATAAAGGGTACACGAATTAAAGAAAACGAGTTTCGTTGAAGGCTGCCGATTTAGGATAAAATACGGGTCGAGCGATAATACCTAAAATTTATGGACTAGTACCATACAATGTACCATATGACCGTGATAGCATGATGTAAAGTATATTAAAAATGAGTAGTATTTTTAGGTAAATTGAGATAATTTTAATTTTGTGAGTAATTGGTTAATTATCGGGTAAGGAGGCATTACCTAATTAACTAATAAGGGGATAAAAATTAATAACTTCCCCCAAAAACGTGGCAGCAAGTGTGGAAGGGCTCAAAGACCAATTATGTGACTATTGAGTCACTTTGATAAGGTGGCTTTATTTCTGCTTGATAATCCCAAACTTGACGCTCACCCCATGGATGCCTAATTGAAACTGTCTTTTTAATTTGATCCAATCTCCTATACTCCTCAAAAGAAAACATGATTTGAATTAGACAAGCTTCAAATGATCTCTCCTCACTCAAACTAAATCAATATGAGGAAAGGAAAGAGGATTTTAACTCGCTCAATTAACAAGCAGTTATGCACACGAAGGACCCTATAGAAGACCAGTGTAGAAGGCTTTACACTATTACTATGTTCCAAGTGTTTCAAAAAGAGCTTTTAGAGTGTTATAGCTTTGTTGGAATTAAGATAAATTTTTAAGGTGCCACAGAAGAGTAGGAGTGGAGATGAGAGGAATATAGTTGCCTTTAATGGGTCAAATCTTAATGTCTGTTGTAGTTGTAAAATGTTTGAGTTGAAGGTGTGTTGTGTAGACATGGCTTGAAATTTTTTCAAATTATGAACATAAGAGAGATTCCGCCTCGCTATATCCTACATCGGTAGACAAAGGATGCAAAATATGGTATACTGCAGGTATGTTAAGGCTATCCCTTCTTTCTTTTGGCATGATCCATGTGATACGAACGAAACGTGCAAATGCACAAATTCCATAAAAGACTATATTCATAGAAGTATTAGAGATATCTATGTTCTTGAATTTCCATGTGTCATAATATTTTATCATTTGTTCATGGGTCTCAGAAAAATATGAAAGTTGAAAAGAGTTTACTTTATGATATTACTCAAAGGCAAATGGCCTTATGAAGCTCCAAAAGATTTTATTAACGTACTTTTCATCCATTGCATTCATGTGCATTGACCCATGATCAGATGTCGTTATATACGCGCATATATGTATGTATGTATATATATGTATATGGTATATGGAAAAGGTTATGGCATTATATACGCATCACCACCTGATCAGCTGGTATATGATGATGATGTTGCTCACAGTGGCTGAAATATGATTCAAACGGTGTTATATATGCGTATATATGTATGTATATTTAAACGGTGTTATATACGCGTATATATGTATATGTATATATATGTATATGGGATATGAAAAAGGTTATGGCATTATATACGCACCACCACCTGATCAGCTGGTATACGATGATAATTTTGCCACAGTGGCTGATATGATATGATGGGATGCCCTCAGAGGTTGATGAGGTTATGAAACATATACCTATGCACGACATGACATTCATACGCATATGCATGATGCTAAAAGTTATTTATTATTTACAGAGTTATCCAGACATACAAGTTGAGTCAATTACTCTATATCTCTTACATGTCTCTTATGTATTTATTTATGTGCCTTACATACTCGGTACATTATTCGTACTGACGTCCCTTTTGCCTGGGGACGCTGAGTTTCATGCCCACAGGTCCTGATAGACAGGTCGAGAGCCCTCCAAGTAGGCTATCAGCTCAGCGGGAAGATGTTGGTGCACTCCATTTGCTTCGGAGTTGCTCGTTGGTTAGTATGATTTAGACATGTATTGTTTGGTAAGGTGGGACTCTATCCTGACCTTTATGATATTTATGCACTCTTAGAGGCTTTTAGACATATGTCGTGTATATAAAGGATTGTACGGCCTGGCCGGCCTATGTTTTGGGTTTATAAAGGATTATGTTGGCCTATTAGGCCCGTATGTCATGTGTATGTAATGATGTAATAAGAAAGATACATTGCATTGGTACTCGGTTGGGTAAGGTGCCAGATGCCCGTCGCGGCCCATCGGTTTGGGTCGTGACAAAGTGGTATTAGAGAAGTTCTGTCATAGGGCGTCTATAAGCCGTGTCTAGTAGAGTCTTGTTTATGGGTGTGTCGTGCACCACACTTATAAGCAGGAGGCTACAGGGCATTTAAGACTGTTACTCTTTCTTCTTACTCTAGATCGTGTGGTAGAGCTCACTTATAAGAATTCAAGTCCCGAACTTCTATTTTATTTCGTAATAAGACATGTCTACGTTCAGAAAGATGATCAATAAGAGATATAGCTGTGGAAGTGTTGAATTAGAGGAACTCGAATTTGTATCATGCTTATGATAAGTAAGTATGAGGTCTGCAGCAGATCATGTGCGTACTGAAAGGTGCAAGCCTCTTGATAAGGAGCCTTAAGGCAAGAATGCCTATCCACCTCTATGGTGAAAGACAATGAGAGATTAAGAAGATAAACACAAGTTTCAACAAGTAAAAAAATCAAGATAAAGAATGGTACGAGGCGTCCAGTTAAAAAGGTTAACAGTGTCTATAATTCAGGCAGAGGCACATAAGATTTTTGAGTTATATTCCATAGTAACAGAGGTATATACAATTGGTCGCACCCATTCCAGATATGCCCTATGGGGGGTAATAAAAGTAGTATAAGAATATATGATGGATGAATTGGTTGTGACAGTTGACACTTCCGACGGATATTGCAAATGTGCTAATAGATCTCCTTGTGAGACACCCGGATGGTACACTTTAAAATAATTCAGCCAGATATGAGTACTACAAAGACATGCACTATAAGCCTTAAAGGGATACATATTACCTTAGTGTGGCTCGCGTACCTAGTAAAGCAAGAACGTTAAGCAACTTGATCACGCTCAACTATGTCTAATAAAAGACTAAACGGGTGTTGCAAATATAATTCGGGGTATTATGCCCAGAGTCGATCCCACAAGGAATTTACGTATCAATCAAGTCTTTAGAATACGCAACTTTTACTCAATCAATTCTCTCAAGACTTTTTAATATAAATTGGTGATGTTTTACTAATTCTACTGACAATAATAATAACTAGCAATTACTAACAATGTGTTGTAAATAATGATGATAAAGGTCTAAGGTTATGGTTTCCCCCGTTGGTGAATTTACTTCTCGGATACTTCTTATAGTTTGATTAGTTGTCTCTATCAATCATGAACACTCTATCTACCATAAATCTCTCTCAAGTAATTATGATAATTTACTAGACGCACTCTCTCAAGTTACGCTAGCTAGATTGCATTACAGTTCACTTTAGATTGCACCCGAGGTATCGTTATCTCTAATCCAACCTCTAAACCCTCGGTTATGACTTTCGTCTATACTCCGGGAGTGATGTTGTTCAAACAACTACCTAAATATGCACTCTCTCTCAAGTAGATACATAATAAATAGGAACAGCTAATTGAGGGCCCTTCAATCAACTACAACAAGAACGTAGTTGAACAAATAGAGATAAATCAACAAAACAAAACTATATTAATAAAACAAGAAATTTATTCCCAACGGGTTCTACCAAAACCCTAGATTAAAGAAGTTAGCTAGACATGTTCATAAGAATCAAACTCAAAATAACTTGCATAATTGAACTACAAAGTAATGAATAAAAGATGTAAAAATCAATGTTTTGTCACTTTAATGGTTTTCTCTCTTTGAATCCTTTGAATCCTCTGAAATTCTTCGAATTCTCTTTCAATTTGTGTTTACGGGGTCTATTTATATGTTTAGGACGAAACCTAAACGTGTAGGAGACTTCTATTCCAACCGGGAAACACTTAAACTCGTCAAAACTCAGAATTGACCGAACTATAGACCTGGCGTTTGGGCCCTAACGCCTGGCTAACGCCAGGCTAAGGCTGGCATTTCAGCTCTAACGCCTGGCTAACGCCAGGCAGGGTCAGGCGTTTGGGCTCTGGCGCCCGGCTATAGCCCGGTGCACTCCTCCTCGCCTCTTGAGCGTATTTTCGATGTATTTGCATCCATTTAGCTCGGTTTCCATCTCCAATTCACCTACACATGAAATAGACTCTATTATGCACATAAAAAGTGTATTTTTATCATTAACGCACATAAAATGTAGGGCATATAACATGTTAAACCATGAATTCTAGCCTCGCATCAATACCCCACACTTAAACATTTGCTCGTCCTCGAGCAATCAAACTACACTCATGTACACAACTTATTAAGCAAATCTCTTAACACGTTATACCAAGAATATTTAAAACAGTTCAAGCACAAAGGTGTGACATCCTCGCCTCAATAATCGACTCACAAATACCATGCTTTATTCACAATTCACTAACTACTCTAACATAGAGGTCAACAACATTACCTTTCCTTCATGAATCATGTGCCCTCACCAAAGCAAAGAGCTAGTTCCTCACACAATAAAATTTAAGAACACTTAGGAACTCAAGATAGAAATAATTCACTCGCTCTCAGAAACAACATTCATATGCCACAAAAGATGCACCATAGGCTTGCACGTAGTGTAATACTCTACTAATCGAGATCATTCGGTAAAGGATCATGTAGGACTTTATTTTGATTGTAATGTAGACTACGGGACGGGTAGGATACATTTGGATATAAGAGTGGCTACACCTCCCTAAGCACCTTAATACATAAACTTTAATGTTCAACCGCAAACTCATTTCAATCCAAACTCCACCTTCACAACAATGTTATTACCCCATACTTCTTTAAGCACAATTACATTAAGAGGCACCACATATATTTCTCTTTCACAACAATACAACTGTTTATACTTTATTTATTTATTTATTTTTCTTGTCTTTTCTTCTTTTTCTCCTTTTTTTCTTTTTCAAGTGACTCTTACTTTTCCAAACAATGCACCTTTCTCCTTATTTCAATTATTCCCCTCAAAAACCAACCTACCACCCCACACTTTAACTTTTCCATCATTCATCACATTTTCAGTGCTTACGAGAGGTGACAAGGTTCAAATATATGATCGATTCAAACAAGGGGATATGACTTGTAATGTGGTTGCCAAAGAAACAGGATTACAGGCTCAACGGGGTTAACAACGATACAAAACAATTAGGTGGGTAAAATATATATAGCCGGCTCTCAAAGAAATGCCTATATCACTTCCAAGACAGAACAAAACTTTTATTTCGCTTTGCACACACACGGGGCAAGTTCTAGACATCAAATGCAATGCACAGAATAA